>CATORF010000613.1:0-124675 GCA_951804975.1 Anthophora plumipes
CCGAAGTGTGCAGAATCATCGAGATCGCTCTTTTCGAGCTATTTAATGCGAGAAACACGTTTTCTGGGGTTTTCATCACACCACAGTTCGTTGGATATGCAGAACCAGCGATATCTTGGTTTTCGTGGGGTTTCAAGCTGAGATATGCATTGTCTGCGATAATCTTGGTGAGACTTCTGTCCGAAGTGTGCAGAATCATCGAGATCGCTCTTTTCGAGCTATTTAATGCGAGAAACACGTTTTCTGGGGTTTTCATCACACCACAGTTCGTTGGATATGCAGAACCAGCGATATCTTGGTTTTCGTGGGGTTTCAAGCTGAGATATGCATTGTCTGCGATAATCTTGGTGAGACTTCTGTCCGAAGTGTGCAGAATCATCGAGATCGCTCTTTTCGAGCTATTTAATGCGAGAAACACGATATCTGGTGTTTTCAGCAATCCACAGTGCGTATGATATGCAGAACCGGCGATATCTTGGTTTTCGTGGGGTTTCAAGCTGAGATATGCATTGTCTGCGATAATCTTGGTGAGACTTCTGTCCGAAGTATGCAGAATCATCGAGATCGCTCTTTTCGAACTATTTGATGCGAGAAACACGTTATCTGGTGTTTTCAACACTCCACAGTGCGTTTGATATGCAGAACCAGCGATATCTCAGTTTTCGTGGGGTTTCAAGCTGAGATATGCATTTTTTACGATAATCTTGGTGAGACTTCTGTCCGAAGTATGCTGAAACATCTAGATCGCTCTTTTCGAGCTATTTAATGCGAGAAACACGTTATCTGGTGTTTTCACCACTCCACAGTGCGTTTGATATGCAGAACCGGCGACATCTTGGCTGTCGTAGGGTATCAAGCTGAGATATGCATTTTCTACGATAATCATGGTGAGACTTCTGTCAGAAGTATGCAGAATCATCGGGATCGCTCTTTTCGAGCTATTTAACGCGAGAGACACGTTTTCTGGGGGTTTCCCCACTCCACAGTTCGTTGGATATGCAGAACAGTCGATATCTTGGTTTTCGTGGGGTTTCAAGCTGAGATATGCACTTTTTACGATAATCTTGGTGAGACTTCTGTCCGAAGTATGCTTAATCATCGAGATCGCTCTATTCGAACTATTTAATGCGACAAAACGTTATCTGGTGTTTTCAGCACTCCACAGTGCGTTTGATATGCAGAACCAGCGATATCTCAGTTTTCGTGGGGTTTCCAGCTGTGATATGCATTTTTTTCGATAATCTTGGAGAGACTTCTGTCCGAAGTATGCAGAATCATCGAGATCGCTCTTTTCGAGCTATTTAATGCGAGAAACACGTTATCTGGTGTTTCCACCACTCCACAGAGCGTTTGATATGCAGTACCATCAATATCTTGGTTGTCGTGGGGTTTCAAGCTGTGATATGCATTTTCTAGGATAATCTTGGTGAGACTTCTGTCCGAAGTATGCTGAATCATCTAGATCGCTCTTTTCGAACTATTTAATGCGAGAGACACGTTTTCTGGGGTTTTCACCACTCCGCAGTTCGTTGGATATGCAGAACAGGAGATATCTTGGTTTTCGTGGAGTTTCTAGCAGAGATATGCATTTTCTGCGATAATCATGGTGAGACTTCTGTTAGAAGTATGCAGAATCATCGAGATCGCACATTTCGATCTATTTAATGCGAGAAACACGTTGTCTGGTGTTTTCACCACTCCACAGAGCGTTTGATATGCAGTACCATCGATATCTTGGTTTTCGTGGGGTTTCAAGCTGAGATATGCATTTTCTACGATAATCTTGGTGAGACTTCTGTCAGAAGTATGCAGAATCATCAGGATCGCTCTTTTCGAACTATTTAATGCGAGAGACACGTTTTCTGGGGTTTTCACCACTCCGCAGTTCGTTGGATATGCAGAACAGGAGATATCTTGGTTTTCGTGGAGTTTCTAGCAGAGATATGCATTTTCTGCGATAATCATGGTGAGACTTCTGTTAGAAGTATGCAGAATCATCGAGATCGCACATTTCGATCTATTTAATGCGAGAAACACGTTGTCTGGTGTTTTCACCACTCCACAGAGCGTTTGATATGCAGTACCATCGATATCTTGGTTTTCGTGGGGTTTCAAGCTGAGATATGCATTTTCTAGGATAATCTTGGTGAGACTTCTGTCCGAAGTATGCTGAATCATCTAGATCGCTCTTTTCGAGCTAGTTAATGCGAGAAACTCGTTTTCTGGGGTTTTCACCACTCCGCAGTTCGTTGGATATGCAGAACCGGCGATATCTTGGTTTTCGTGGGGTTTCAAGCTGAGATATGCATTGTCTGCGATAATCTTGGTGAGACTTCTGTCCGAAGTATGCAGAAACATCGAGATCGCACTTTTCGAGCTATTTAATGCGAGAAACACGATATCTGGTGTTTTCAGCACTCCACAGTGCGTACGATATGCAGAACCGGCGATATCTTGGTTTTCGTGGGGTTTCAAGCTGAGATATGCATTGTCTGCGATAATCTTGGTGAGACTTCTGTCCGAAGTATGCAGAATCATCGAGATCGCACTTTTCGAGCTATTTAATGCGAGAAACACGATATCTGGTGTTTTCAGCACTCCACAGTGCGTACGATATGCAGAACCGGCGATATCTTGGTTTTCGTGGGGTTTCAAGCTGAGATATGCATTGTCTGCGATAATCTTGGTGAGACTTCTGTCCGAAGTGTGCAGAATCATCGAGATCGCTCTTTTCGAGCTATTTAATGCGAGAAACACGATATCTGGTGTTTTCAGCACTCCACAGTGCGTACGATATGCAGAACCGGCGATATCTTGGTTTTCGTGGGGTTTCAAGCTGAGATATGCATTGTCTGCGATAATCTTGGTGAGACTTCTGTCCGAAGTGTGCAGAATCATCGAGATCGCTCTTTTCGAGCTATTTAATGCGAGAAACACGTTTTCTGGTGTTTTCAGCACTCCACAGTGCGTATGATATGCAGAACCGGCGATATCTTGGTTTTCGTGGGGTTTCAAGCTGAGATATGCATTGTCTGCGATAAGCTTGGTGAGACTTCTGTCCGAAGTGTGCAGAATCATCGAGATCGCTCTTTTCGAGCTATTTAATGCGAAAAACACATTTTCTGGGGTTTTCACCACACCACAGTTCGTTGGATATGCAGAACAGGTGATATCTTGGTTTTCGAGGGGTTTCAAGCTGAGATATGCATTTTCTGCGATTAACTTGGGGAGGCTTCTGTCCGAAGTATGCTGAATCATCGAGATCGCACTTCTCGAGCTAGTTAATGCGAGAAAAACCTTATCTGGTGTTTTCACCACCCCACAGTGCGTTTGATATGCAGAACCGGAGATATCTGGGTTTTCGTGGGGTTTCAAGCTGAGATATGCATTTTGTGCGATAATCTTGGTGAGACCTCTGTCCGAAGTATGCAGAAACATCGAGATCGCTCTTTTCGACCTATTTAATGCGAGAAACACGTTATCTTGTGTCTTCACCACTCCACAGTGCGATTGATATGCAGAACCAGCGATATCTTGGTTTTCGTGGGGTTTCAAGCTGAGATATGCATTGTCTGCGATAATCTTGGTGAGACTTCTGTCCGAAGTGTGCAGAATCATCGCGACCGCTCTTTTCGAGCTATTTAATGCGAGAAACACGTTTTCTGGGGTTTTCACCACACCACAGTTCGTTGGATATGCAGAACAGGTGATATCTTGGTTTTCGAGGGGTTTCAAGCTGAGATATGCATTTTCTGCGATAAACTTGGAGAGACTTCTGTCCGAAGTATGCTGAATCATCGAGATCGCACTTTTCGAGCTAGTTAATGCGAGAAAAACCTTATCTGGTGTTTTCAACACTCCACAGTGCGTTTGATATGCAGAACCAGCGATATCTTGGCTTTCGTGGGGTTTCAAGCTGAGATATGCATTTTTTACGTTAATCTTGGTGAGACTTCTGTCCGAGGTATGCTTAATCATCGAGATCGCTCTATTCGAACTATTTAATGCCACAAAACGTTATCTGGTGTTTTCAGCACTCCACAGTGCGTTTGATATGCAGAACCAGCGATATCTCAGTTTTCGTGGGGTTTCCAGCTGTGATATGCATTTTTTTCGATAATCTTGGTGAGACTTCTGTCCGAAGTATGCAGAATCATCGAGATCGCTCTTTTCGAGCTATTTAATGCGAGAAACACGTTATCTGGTGTTTCCACCACTCCACAGAGCGTTTGATATGCAGTACCATCGATATCTTGGTTTTCGTGGGGTTTCAAGCTGTGATATGCATTTTCAAGGATAATCTTGGTGAGACTTCTGTCCGAAGTATGCTGAATCATCTAGATCGCTCTTTTCGAGCTATTTAATGCGAGAAACACGTTATCTGGTGTTTTCACCACTACACCGTGCGTTTGATATGCAGAACCGGCGATATCTTGGTTTTCGTGGGGTTTCAAGCTGAGATATGCATTGTCTGCGATAATCTTGGTGAGACTTCTGTCCGAAGTGTGCAGAATCATCGAGATCGCTCTTTTCGAGCTATTAAACGCGAGAAACACGTTTTCTGGGGTTTTCACCACTCCACAGTTCGTAGGATATGCAGAACAGGAGATATCTTAATTTTCGTGGTTTTTCCAGCTGAGATATGCATTTTCAGCGATAATCTTGGTGAGTCTTCTGTCAGAAGTATGCAGAATCTTCGAGATCGCTCATTTCGAGCTAGTTAATGCGAAAAACACGTTATCTGGTGTTTTCACCACTCCACAGCGCGTTTGATATGCAGAACCGGCGATATCTTGATTTTCGTGGTTTTTCCAGCTGAGATATGCATTTTCAGCGATAATCTTGGTGAGTCTTCTGTCAGAAGTATGCAGAATCTTCGAGATCGCTCATTTCGAGCTAGTTAATGCGAGAAACACGATATCTGGTGTTTTCACCACTCCACAGCGCGTTTGATATGCAGAACCGGCGATATCTTGATTTTCGTGGTTTTTCCTGCTGAGATATGCAGTTTCAGCGATAATCATGGGGAGTCTTCTGTCAGAAGTATGCAGAATCATCGAGATCGCTCATTTTGAGCTAGTTAATGCGAGAAACACGTTATCTGGTGTTTTCACCACTCCACAGTGCGTTTGATATGCAGAACCGGCGACATATTGGCTGTCGTAGGGTATCAAGCTGAGATATGCATTTTCTACGATAATCTTGGTGAGTCTTCTGTCAGAAGTAAGCAGAATCTTCGAGATCGCTCATTTCGAGCTAGTTAATGCGAGAAACACGTTATCTGGTGTTTTCACCACTCCACAGCGCGTTTGATATGCAGAACCGGCAATATCTTGATTTTCGTGGTTTTTCCTGCTGAGATATGCATTTTCAGCGATAATCTTGGGGAGTCTTCTGTCAGAAGTATGCAGAATCAAAGAGATCGCTCATTTCGAGCTAGTTAATGCGAGAAACACGTTATCTGGTGTTTTCACCACTCCACAGTTCGTTGTATATGCAGAACAGGAGATATCTTGGTTTTCGTGGGGTTTCTAGCAGAGATATGCATTATCTGCGATAATCATGGTGAGACTTCTGTTAGAAGTATGCAGAATCATCGAGATCGCACATTTCGAACTATTTAATGCGAGAAACACGTTGTCTGGTGTTTTCACCACTCCACAGTTGGTTTGATATGCAGAACCGGCGATATCTGGGTTTTCGTGGGGTTTCAAGCTGAGATATGCATTTTCTGAGATAATCTTGGTGAGACCTCTGTCCGAAGTATGCAGAAACATCGAGATCGCTCTTTTCGACCTATTTAATGCGAGAAACACGTTATCTGGTGTTTTCACCAGTCCACAGTGCGTTTGATATGCAGAACTAGCGATATCTTGGTTTTCTTGGGGGTTCAAGCTGAGATATGCATTTTTTACGATAATCATGGTGAGACTTCTGTCCGAAGTATGCAGAATCATCGAGATCGCACTTTTCGAGCTATTTAATGCGAGAAACACGATATCTGGAGTTTTCAGCACTCCACAGTGCGTACGATATGCAGAACCGGCGATATCTTGGTTTTCGTGTGGTTTCAAGCTGAGATATGCATTTTTTACGATAATCATGGTGAGACTTCTGTCCGAAGTATGCAGAATCATCGAGATCGCACTTTTCGAGCTATTTAATGCGAGAAACACGATATCTGGTGTTTTCAGCACTCCACAGTGCGTACGATATGCAGAACCGGCGATATCTTGGTTTTCGTGGGGTTTCAAGCTGAGATATGCATTGTCTGCGATAATCTTGGTGAGACTTCTGTCCGAAGTGTGCAGAATCATCGAGATCGCTCTTTTCGAGCTATTTAATGCGAGAAACACGTTTTCTGGGGTTTTCACCACACCACAGTTCGTTGGATATGCAGAACCAGCGATATCTTGGTTTTCGTGGGGTTTCAAGTTGAGATATGCATTTTTTACGATAATCATGGTGAGACTTTTGTCCGAAGTATGCAGAATCATCGAGATCGCACTTTTCGAGCTATTTAATGCGAGAAACACGATATCTGGTGTTTTCAGCACTCCACAGTGCGTACGATATGCAGAACCGGCGATATCTTGGTTTTCGTGGGGTTTCAAGCTGAGATATGCATTGTCTGCGATAATCTTGGTGAGACTTCTGTCCGAAGTATGCAGAATCATCGAGATCGCTCTTTTCGACCTATTTAATGCGAGAAACACGTTATCTGGTGTTTTCACCACTCCACAGTGCGTTTGATATGCAGAACCAGCGATATCTTGGTTTTCTTGGGGGTTCAAGCTGAGATATGCATTTTTTACGATAATCATGGTGAGACTTCTGTCCGAAGTATGCAGAATCATCGAGATCGCACTTTTCGAGCTATTTAATGCGAGAAACACGATATCTGGTGTTTTCAGCACTCCACAGGGCGTACGATATGCAGAACCGGCGATATCTTGGTTTTCGTGGGGTTTCAAGCTGAGATATGCATTGTCTGCGATAATCTTGGTGAGACTTCTGTCCGAAGTGTGCAGAATCATCGAGATCGCTCTTTTCGAGCTATTTAATGCGAGAAACACGTTTTCTGGGGTTTTCACCACACCACAGTTCGTTGGATATGCAGAACCAGCGATATCTTGGTTTTCGTGGGGTTTCAAGCTGAGATATGCATTTTTTACGATAATCATGGTGAGACTTTTGTCCGAAGTATGCAGAATCATCGAGATCGCACTTTTCGAACTATTTAATGCGAGAAACACGATATCTGGTGTTTTCAGCACTCCACAGTGCGGACGATATGCAGAACCGGCGATATCTTGGTTTTCGTGGGTTTCAAGCTGAGATATGCATTGTCTGCGATAATCTTGGTGAGACTTCTGTCCGAAGTATGCAGAATCATCGGGATCGCTCTTTTCGAGCTATTAAATGCGAGAAACACGTTTTCTGGGGTTTTCACCACTCGACAGTTCGTAGGATATGCAGAACAGGAGATATCTTAATTTTCGTGGTTTTTCCAGCTGAGATATGCATTTTCAGCGATAATCTTGGTGAGTCTTCTGTCAGAAGTATGCAGAATCTTCGAGATCGCTCATTTCGAGCTAGTTAATGCGAGAAACACGTTATCTGGTGTTTTCACCACTCCACAGTGCGTTTGATATGCAGAACCGGCGACATCTTGGCTGTCGTAGGGTATCAAGCTGAGATATGCATTTTCTACGATAATCTTGGTGAGTCTTCTGTCAGAAGTAAGCAGAATCTTCGAGATCGCTCATTTCGAGCTAGTTAATGCGAGAAACACGTTATCTGGTGTTTTCACCACTCCACTGCGCGTTTGATATGCAGAACCGGCGATATCTTGATTTTCGTGGTTTTTCCTGCTGAGATATGCATTTTCAGCGATAATCTTGGGGAGTCTTCTGTCAGAAGTATGCAGAATCAAAGAGATCGCTCATTTCGAGCTAGTTAATGCGAGAAACACGTTATCTGGTGTTTTCACCACTCCACAGTTCGTTGTATATGCAGAACAGGAGATATCTTGGTTTTCGTGGGGTTTCTAGCAGAGATATGCATTATCTGCGATAATCATGGTGAGACTTCTGTTAGAAGTATGCAGAATCATCGAGATCGCACATTTCGAACTATTTAATGCGAGAAACACGTTGTCTGGTGTTTTCACCACTCCACAGTTGGTTTGATATGCAGAACCGGCGATATCTGGGTTTTCGTGGGGTTTCAAGCTGAGATATGCATTTTCTGAGATAATCTTGGTGAGACCTCTGTCCGAAGTATGCAGAAACATCGAGATCGCTCTATTCGACCTATTTAATGCGGAAACACGTTATCTGGTGTTTTCACCACTCCACAGTGCGTTTGATATGCAGAACCAGCGATATGTTGGTTTTCGTGGGTTTTCAAGCTGAGATATGCATTTTTTACGATAATCATGGTGAGACTTCTGTCCGAAGGATGCAGAATCACCGAGATCGCACTTTTCGAGCTATTTAATGCGAGAAACACGATATCTGGTGTTTTCAGCAATCCACAGTGCGTATGATATGCAGAACCGGCGATATCTTGGTTTTCGTGGGGTTTCAAGCTGAGATATGCATTTTTTACGATAATCATGGTGAGACTTCTGTCCGAAGTATGCAGAATCATCGAGATCGCACTTTTCGAGCTATTTAATGCGAGAAACACGATATCTGGTGTTTTCAGCACTCCACAGTGCGTACGATATGCAGAACCGGCGATATCTTGGTTTTCGTGGGGTTTCAAGCTGAGATATGCATTGTCTGCGATAATCTTGGTGAGACTTCTGTCCGAAGTGTGCAGAATCATCGAGATCGCTCTTTTCGAGCTATTTAATGCGAGAAACACGTTTTCTGGGGTTTTCACCACACCACAGTTCGTTGGATATGCATAACCAGCGATATCTTGGTTTTCGTGGGGTTTCAAGTTGAGATATGCATTTTTTACGATAATCATGGTGAGACTTTTGTCCGAAGTATGCAGAATCATCGAGATCGCACTTTTCGAGCTATTTAATGCGAGAAACACGATATCTGGTGTTTTCAGCACTCCACAGTGCGTACGATATGCAGAACCGGCGATATCTTGGTTTTCGTGGGGTTTCCAGCTGAGATATGCATTTTCAGCGATAATCTTGGTGAGTCTTCTGTCAGAAGTATGCAGAATCTTCGAGATCGCTCATTTCGAGCTAGTTAATGCGAGAAACACGTTATCTGGTGTTTTCACCACTCCACAGTGCGTTTGATATGCAGAACCGGCGACATCTTGGCTGTCGTAGGGTATCAAGCTGAGATATGCATTTTCTACGATAATCTTGGTGAGTCTTCTGTCAGAAGTAAGCAGAATCTTCGAGATCGCTCATTTCGAGCTAGTTAATGCGAGAAACACGATATCTGGTGTTTTCACCACTCCACAGTGCGGACGATATGCAGAACCGGCGATATCTTGGTTTTCGTGGGGTTTCAAGCTGAGATATGCATTGTCTGCGATAATCTTGGTGAGACTTCTGTCCGAAGTATGCAGAATCATCGGGATCGCTCTTTTCGAGCTATTAAATGCGAGAAACACGTTTTCTGGGGTTTTCACCACTCCACAGTTCGTAGGATATGCAGAACAGGAGATATCTTAATTTTCGTGGTTTTTCCAGCTGAGATATGCATTTTCAGCGATAATCTTGGTGAGTCTTCTGTCAGAAGTATGCAGAATCTTCGAGATCGCTCATTTCGAGCTAGTTAATGCGAGAAACACGTTATCTGGTGTTTTCACCACTCCACAGTGCGTTTGATATGCAGAACCGGCGACATCTTGGCTGTCGTAGGGTATCAAGCTGAGATATGCATTTTCTACGATAATCTTGGTGAGTCTTCTGTCAGAAGTAAGCAGAATCTTCGAGATCGCTCATTTCGAGCTAGTTAATGCGAGAAACACGTTATCTGGTGTTTTCACCACTCCACTGCGCGTTTGATATGCAGAACCGGCGATATCTTGATTTTCGTGGTTTTTCCTGCTGAGATATGCATTTTCAGCGATAATCTTGGGGAGTCTTCTGTCAGAAGTATGCAGAATCAAAGAGATCGCTCATTTCGAGCTAGTTAATGCGAGAAACACGTTATCTGGTGTTTTCACCACTCCACAGTTCGTTGTATATGCAGAACAGGAGATATCTTGGTTTTCGTGGGGTTTCTAGCAGAGATATGCATTATCTGCGATAATCATGGTGAGACTTCTGTTAGAAGTATGCAGAATCATCGAGATCGCACATTTCGAACTATTTAATGCGAGAAACACGTTGTCTGGTGTTTTCACCACTCCACAGTTGGTTTGATATGCAGAACCGGCGATATCTGGGTTTTCGTGGGGTTTCAAGCTGAGATATGCATTTTCTGAGATAATCTTGGTGAGACCTCTGTCCGAAGTATGCAGAAACATCGAGATCGCTCTATTCGACCTATTTAATGCGGAAACACGTTATCTGGTGTTTTCACCACTCCACAGTGCGTTTGATATGCAGAACCAGCGATATGTTGGTTTTCGTGGGTTTTCAAGCTGAGATATGCATTTTTTACGATAATCATGGTGAGACTTCTGTCCGAAGGATGCAGAATCACCGAGATCGCACTTTTCGAGCTATTTAATGCGAGAAACACGATATCTGGTGTTTTCAGCAATCCACAGTGCGTATGATATGCAGAACCGGCGATATCTTGGTTTTCGTGGGGTTTCAAGCTGAGATATGCATTTTTTACGATAATCATGGTGAGACTTCTGTCCGAAGTATGCAGAATCATCGAGATCGCACTTTTCGAGCTATTTAATGCGAGAAACACGATATCTGGTGTTTTCAGCACTCCACAGTGCGTACGATATGCAGAACCGGCGATATCTTGGTTTTCGTGGGGTTTCAAGCTGAGATATGCATTGTCTGCGATAATCTTGGTGAGACTTCTGTCCGAAGTGTGCAGAATCATCGAGATCGCTCTTTTCGAGCTATTTAATGCGAGAAACACGTTTTCTGGGGTTTTCACCACACCACAGTTCGTTGGATATGCATAACCAGCGATATCTTGGTTTTCGTGGGGTTTCAAGTTGAGATATGCATTTTTTACGATAATCATGGTGAGACTTTTGTCCGAAGTATGCAGAATCATCGAGATCGCACTTTTCGAGCTATTTAATCGCGAGAAACACGATATCTGGTGTTTTCAGCACTCCACAGTGCGTACGATATGCAGAACCGGCGATATCTTGGTTTTCGTGGGGTTTCCAGCTGAGATATGCATTTTCAGCGATAATCTTGGTGAGTCTTCTGTCAGAAGTATGCAGAATCTTCGAGATCGCTCATTTCGAGCTAGTTAATGCGAGAAACACGTTATCTGGTGTTTTCACCACTCCACAGTGCGTTTGATATGCAGAACCGGCGACATCTTGGCTGTCGTAGGGTATCAAGCTGAGATATGCATTTTCTACGATAATCTTGGTGAGTCTTCTGTCAGAAGTAAGCAGAATCTTCGAGATCGCTCATTTCGAGCTAGTTAATGCGAGAAACACGTTATCTGGTGTTTTCACCACTCCACAGTGCGGACGATATGCAGAACCGGCGATATCTTGGTTTTCGTGGGGTTTCAAGCTGAGATATGCATTGTCTGCGATAATCTTGGTGAGACTTCTGTCCGAAGTATGCAGAATCATCGGGATCGCTCTTTTCGAGCTATTAAATGCGAGAAACACGTTTTCTGGGGTTTTCACCACTCCACAGTTCGTAGGATATGCAGAACAGGAGATATCTTAATTTTCGTGGTTTTTCCAGCTGAGATATGCATTTTCAGCGATAATCTTGGTGAGTCTTCTGTCAGAAGTATGCAGAATCTTCGAGATCGCTCATTTCGAGCTAGTTAATGCGAGAAACACGTTATCTGGTGTTTTCACCACTCCACAGTGCGTTTGATATGCAGAACCGGCGACATCTTGGCTGTCGTAGGGTATCAAGCTGAGATATGCATTTTCTACGATAATCTTGGTGAGTCTTCTGTCAGAAGTAAGCAGAATCTTCGAGATCGCTCATTTCGAGCTAGTTAATGCGAGAAACACGTTATCTGGTGTTTTCACCACTCCACTGCGCGTTTGATATGCAGAACCGGCGATATCTTGATTTTCGTGGTTTTTCCTGCTGAGATATGCATTTTCAGCGATAATCTTGGGGAGTCTTCTGTCAGAAGTATGCAGAATCATCGAGATCGCTCTTTTCGAGCTATTTAATGCGAGCAACACGATATCTGGTGTTTTCAGCACTCCACAGTGCGTACGATATGCAGAACCGGCGATATCTTGGTTTTCGTGGGGTTTCAAGCTGAGATATGCATTGTCTGCGATAATCTTGGTGAGACTTCTGTCCGAAGTGTGCAGAATCATCGAGATCGCTCTTTTCGAGCTATTTAATGCGAGAAACACGTTTTCTGGGGTTTTCACCACTCCACAGTTCGTAGGATATGCAGAACAGGAGATATCTTAATTTTCGTGGTTTTTCCAGCTGAGATATGCATTTTCAGCGATAATCTTGGTGAGTCTTCTGTCAGAAGTATGCAGAATCTTCGAGATCGCTCATTTCGAGCTAGTTAATGCGAAAAACACGTTATCTGGTGTTTTCACCACTCCACAGCGCGTTTGATATGCAGAACCGGCGATATCTTGATTTTCGTGGTTTTTCCAGCTGAGATATGCATTTTCAGCGATAATCTTGGTGAGTCTTCTGTCAGAAATATGCAGAATCTTCGAGATCGCTCATTTCGAGCTAGTTAATGCGAGAAACACGTTATCTGGTGTTTTCACCACTCCACAGCGCGTTTGATATGCAGAACCGGCGATATCTTGATTTTCGTGGTTTTTCCTGCTGAGATATGCATTTTCAGCGATAATCATGGGGAGTCTTCTGTCAGAAGTATGCAGAATCATCGAGATCGCTCATTTTGAGCTAGTTAATGCGAGAAACACGTTATCTGGTGTTTTCACCACTCCACAGTGCGTTTGATATGCAGAACCGGCGACATATTGGCTGTCGTAGGGTATCAAGCTGAGATATGCATTTTCTACGATAATCTTGGTGAGTCTTCTGTCAGAAGTAAGCAGAATCTTCGAGATCGCTCATTTCGAGCTAGTTAATGCGAGAAACACGTTATCTGGTGTTTTCACCACTCCACAGCGCGTTTGATATGCAGAACCGGCAATATCTTGATTTTCGTGGTTTTTCCTGCTGAGATATGCATTTTCAGCGATAATCTTGGGGAGTCTTCTGTCAGAAGTATGCAGAATCAAAGAGATCGCTCATTTCGAGCTAGTTAATGCGAGAAACACGTTATCTGGTGTTTTCACCACTCCACAGTTCGTTGTATATGCAGAACAGGAGATATCTTGGTTTTCGTGGGGTTTCTAGCAGAGATATGCATTATCTGCGATAATCATGGTGAGACTTCTGTTAGAAGTATGCAGAATCATCGAGATCGCACATTTCGAACTATTTAATGCGAGAAACACGTTGTCTGGTGTTTTCACCACTCCACAGTTGGTTTGATATGCAGAACCGGCGATATCTGGGTTTTCGTGGGGTTTCAAGCTGAGATATGCATTTTCTGAGATAATCTTGGTGAGACCTCTGTCCGAAGTATGCAGAAACATCGAGATCGCTCTTTTCGACCTATTTAATGCGAGAAACACGTTATCTGGTGTTTTCACCAGTCCACAGTGCGTTTGATATGCAGAACTAGCGATATCTTGGTTTTCTTGGGGGTTCAAGCTGAGATATGCATTTTTTACGATAATCATGGTGAGACTTCTGTCCGAAGTATGCAGAATCATCGAGATCGCACTTTTCGAGCTATTTAATGCGAGAAACACGATATCTGGTGGTTTCAGCACTCCACAGTGCGTACGATATGCAGAACCGGCGATATCTTGGTTTTCGTGGGGTTTCAAGCAGAGATATGCATTTTTTACGATAATCATGGTGAGACTTCTGTCCGAAGTATGCAGAATCATCGAGATCGCACTTTTCGAGCTATTTAATGCGAGAAACACGATATCTGGTGTTTTCAGCACTCCACAGTGCGTACGATATGCAGAACCGGCGATATCTTGGTTTTCGTGGGGTTTCAAGCTGAGATATGCATTGTCTGCGATAATCTTGGTGAGACTTCTGTCCGAAGTGTGCAGAATCATCGAGATCGCTCTTTTCGAGCTATTTAATGCGAGAAACACGTTTTCTGGGGTTTTCACCACACCACAGTTCGTTGGATATGCAGAACCAGCGATATCTTGGTTTTCGTGGGGTTTCAAGTTGAGATATGCATTTTTTACGATAATCATGGTGAGACTTTTGTCCGAAGTATGCAGAATCATCGAGATCGCACTTTTCGAGCTATTTAATGCGAGAAACACGATATCTGGTGTTTTCAGCACTCCACAGTGCGTACGATATGCAGAACCGGCGATATCTTGGTTTTCGTGGGGTTTCAAGCTGAGATATGCATTGTCTGCGATAATCTTGGTGAGACTTCTGTCCGAAGTATGCAGAATCATCGAGATCGCTCTTTTCGACCTATTTAATGCGAGAAACACGTTATCTGGTGTTTTCACCACTCCACAGTGCGTTTGATATGCAGAACCAGCGATATCTTGGTTTTCGTGGGGTTTCAAGCTGAGATATGCATTGTCTGCGATAATCTTGGTGAGACTTCTGTCCGAAGTGTGCAGAATCATCGAGATCGCTCTTTTCGAGCTATTTAATGCGAGAAACACGTTTTCTGGGGTTTTCACCACACCACAGTTCGTTGGATATGCAGAACCAGCGATATCTTGGTTTTCGTGGGGTTTCAAGCTGAGATATGCATTTTTTACGATAATCATGGTGAGACTTTTGTCCGAAGTATGCAGAATCATCGAGATCGCACTTTTCGAACTATTTAATGCGAGAAACACGATATCTGGTGTTTTCAGCACTCCACAGTGCGGACGATATGCAGAACCGGCGATATCTTGGTTTTCGTGGGGTTTCAAGCTGAGATATGCATTGTCTGCGATAATCTTGGTGAGTCTTCTGTCAGAAGTATGCAGAATCTTCGAGATCGCTCATTTCGAGCTAGTTAATGCGAGAAACACGTTATCTGGTGTTTTCACCACTCCACAGCGCGTTTGATATGCAGAACCGGCGATATCTTGATTTTCGTGGTTTTTCCTGCTGAGATATGCATTTTCAGCGATAATCATGGGGAGTCTTCTGTCAGAAGTATGCAGAATCATCGAGATCGCTCATTTTGAGCTAGTTAATGCGAGAAACACGTTATCTGGTGTTTTCACCACTCCACAGTGCGTTTGATATGCAGAACCGGCGACATATTGGCTGTCGTAGGGTATCAAGCTGAGATATGCATTTTCTACGATAATCTTGGTGAGTCTTCTGTCAGAAGTAAGCAGAATCTTCGAGATCGCTCATTTCGAGCTAGTTAATGCGAGAAACACGTTATCTGGTGTTTTCACCACTCCACAGCGCGTTTGATATGCAGAACCGGCAATATCTTGATTTTCGTGGTTTTTCCTGCTGAGATATGCATTTTCAGCGATAATCTTGGGGAGTCTTCTGTCAGAAGTATGCAGAATCAAAGAGATCGCTCATTTCGAGCTAGTTAATGCGAGAAACACGTTATCTGGTGTTTTCACCACTCCACAGTTCGTTGTATATGCAGAACAGGAGATATCTTGGTTTTCGTGGGGTTTCAAGCTGAGATATGCATTGTCTGCGATAATCTTGGTGAGACTTCTGTCCGAAGTATGCAGAATCATCGAGATCGCTCTTTTCGAGCTATTTAATGCGAGAAACACGATATCTGGTGTTTTCACCAGTCCACAGTGCGTTTGATATGCAGAACTAGCGATATCTTGGTTTTCTTGGGGGTTCAAGCTGAGATAAGCATTTTTTACGATAATCATGGTGAGACTTCTGCCCGAAGTATGCAGAATCATCGAGATCGCACTTTTCGAGCTATTTAATGCGAGAAACACGATATCTGGTGTTTTCAGCACTCCACAGTGCGTACGATATGCAGAACCGGCGATATCTTGGTTTTCGTGGGGTTTCAAGCTGAGATATGTATTTTTTACGATAATCATGGTGAGACTTCTGTCCGAAGTATGCAGAATCATTGAGATCGCACTTTTCGAGCTATTTAATGCGAGGAACACGATATCTGGTGTTTTCAGCACTCCACAGTGCGTACGATATGCAGAACCGGCGATATCTTGGTTTTCGTGGGGTTTCAAGCTGAGATATGCATTGTCTGCGATAATCTTGGTGAGACTTCTGTCCGAAGTGTGCAGAATCATCGAGATCGCTCTTTTCGAGCTATTTAATGCGAGAAACACGTTTTCTGGGGTTTTCACCACACCACAGTTCGTTGGATATGCAGAACCAGCGATATCTTGGTTTTCGTGGGGTTTCAAGTTGAGATATGCATTTTTTACGATAATCATGGTGAGACTTTTGTCCGAAGTATGCAGAATCATCGAGATCGCACTTTTCGAGCTATTTAATGCGAGAAACACGATATCTGGTGTTTTCAGCACTCCACAGTGCGTACGATATGCAGAACCGGCGATATCTTGGTTTTCGTGGGGTTTCAAGCTGAGATATGCATTGTCTGCGATAATCTTGGTGAGACTTCTGTCCGAAGTATGCAGAATCATCAAGATCGCTCTTTTCGACCTATTTAATGCGAGAAACACGTTATCTGGTGTTTTCACCACTCCACTGCGCGTTTGATATGCAGAACCGGCGATATCTTGATTTTCGTGGTTTTTCCTGCTGAGATATGCATTTTCAGCGATAATCTTGGGGAGTCTTCTGTCAGAAGTATGCAGAATCAAAGAGATCGCTCATTTCGAGCTAGTTAATGCGAGAAACACGTTATCTGGTGTTTTCACCACTCCACAGTTCGTTGTATATGCAGAACAGGAGATATCTTGGTTTTCGTGGGGTTTCAAGCTGAGATATGCATTGTCTGCGATAATCTTGGTGAGACTTCTGTCCGAAGTATGCAGAATCATCGAGATCGCTCTTTTCGACCTATTTAATGCGAGAAACACGTTATCTGGTGTTTTCACCACTCCACAGTGCGTTTGATATGCAGAACCAGCGATATCTTGGTTTTCTTGGGGGTTCAAGCTGAGATATGCATTTTTTACGATAATCATGGTGAGACTTCTGTCCGAAGTATGCAGAATCATCGAGATCGCACTTTTCGAGCTATTTAATGCGAGAAACACGATATCTGGTGTTTTCAGCACTCCACAGGGCGTACGATATGCAGAACCGGCGATATCTTGGTTTTCGTGGGGTTTCAAGCTGAGATATGCATTGTCTGCGATAATCTTGGTGAGACTTCTGTCCGAAGTGTGCAGAATCATCGAGATCGCTCTTTTCGAGCTATTTAATGCGAGAAACACGTTTTCTGGGGTTTTCACCACACCACAGTTCGTTGGATATGCAGAACCAGCGATATCTTGGTTTTCGTGGGGTTTCAAGCTGAGATATGCATTTTTTACGATAATCATGGTGAGACTTTTGTCCGAAGTATGCAGAATCATCGAGATCGCACTTTTCGAACTATTTAATGCGAGAAACACGATATCTGGTGTTTTCAGCACTCCACAGTGCGGACGATATGCAGAACCGGCGATATCTTGGTTTTCGTGGGGTTTCAAGCTGAGATATGCATTGTCTGCGATAATCTTGGTGAGACTTCTGTCCGAAGTGTGCAGAATCATCGAGATCGCTCTTTTCGAGCTATTTAATGCGAGAAACACGTTTTCTGGGGTTTTCACCACACCACAGTTCGTTGGATATGCAGAACCAGCGATATCTGGGTTTTCGTGGGGTTTCAAGCTGAGATATGCATTTTCTGAGATAATCTTGGTGAGACCTCTGTCCGAAGTATGCAGAAACATCGAGATCGCTCTTTTCGACCTATTTAATGCGAGAAACACGTTATCTGGTGTTTTCACCAGTCCACAGTGCGTTTGATATGCAGAACTAGCGATATCTTGGTTTTCTTGGGGGTTCAAGCTGAGATATGCATTTTTTACGATAATCATGGTGAGACTTCTGTCCGAAGTATGCAGAATCATCGAGATCGCACTTTTCGAGCTATTTAATGCGAGAAACACGATATCTGGTGTTTTCAGCACTCCACAGTGCGTACGATATGCAGAACCGGCGATATCTTGGTTTTCGTGGGGTTTCAAGCTGAGATATGCATTTTTTACGATAATCATGGTGAGACTTCTGTCCGAAGTATGCAGAATCATCGAGATCGCACTTTTCGAGCTATTTAATGCGTGAAACACGATATCTGGTGTTTTCAGCACTCCACAGTGCGTACGATATGCAGAACCGGCGATATCTTGGTTTTCGTGGGGTTTCAAGCTGAGATATGCATTGTCTGCGATAATCTTGGTGAGACTTCTGTCCGAAGTGTGCAGAATCATCGAGATCGCTCTTTTCGAGCTATTTAATGCGAGAAACACGTTTTCTGGGGTTTTCACCACACCACAGTTCGTTGGATATGCAGAACCAGCGATATCTTGGTTTTCGTGGGGTTTCAAGTTGAGATATGCATTTTTTACGATAATCATGGTGAGACTTTTGTCCGAAGTATGCAGAATCATCGAGATCGCACTTTTCGAGCTATTTAATGCGAGAAACACGATATCTGGTGTTTTCAGCACTCCACAGTGCGTACGATATGCAGAACCGGCGATATCTTGGTTTTCGTGGGGTTTCAAGCTGAGATATGCATTGTCTGCGATAATCTTGGTGAGACCTCTGTCCGAAGTATGCAGAAACATCGAGATCGCTCTTTTCGACCTATTTAATGCGAGAAACACGCTATCTGGTGTTTTCACCAGTCCACAGTGCGTTTGATATGCAGAACTAGCGATATCTTGGTTTTCTTGGGGGTTCAAGCTGAGATATGCATTTTTTACGATAATCATGGTGAGACTTCTGTCCGAAGTATGCAGAATCATCGAGATCGCACTTTTCGAGCTATTTAATGCGAGAAACACGATATCTGGTGTTTTCAGCACTCCACAGTGCGTACGATATGCAGAACCGGCGATATCTTGGTTTTCGTGGGGTTTCAAGCTGAGATATGCATTTTTTACGATAATCATGGTGAGACTTCTGTCCGAAGTATGCAGAATCATCGAGATCGCACTTTTCGAGCTATTTAATGCGAGAAACACGATATCTGGTGTTTTCAGCACTCCACAGTGCGTACGATATGCAGAACCGGCGATATCTTGGTTTTCGTGGGGTTTCAAGCTGAGATATGCATTGTCTGCGATAATCTTGGTGAGACTTCTGTCCGAAGTGTGCAGAATCATCGAGATCGCTCTTTTCGAGCTATTTAATGCGAGAAACACGTTTTCTGGGGTTTTCACCACACCACAGTTCGTTGGATATGCAGAACCAGCGATATCTTGGTTTTCGTGGGGTTTCAAGTTGAGATATGCATTTTTTACGATAATCATGGTGAGACTTTTGTCCGAAGTATGCAGAATCATCGAGATCGCACTTTTCGAGCTATTTAATGCGAGAAACACGATATCTGGTGTTTTCTGCACTCCACAGTGCGTACGATATGCAGAACCGGCGATATCTTGGTTTTCGTGGGGTTTCAAGCTGAGATATGCATTGTCTGCGATAATCTTGGTGAGACTTCTGTCCGAAGTATGCAGAATCATCGAGATCGCTCTTTTCGACCTATTTAATGCGAGAAACACGTTATCTGGTGTTTTCACCACTCCACAGTGCGTTTGATATGCAGAACCAGCGATATCTTGGTTTTCTTGGGGGTTCAAGCTGAGATATGCATTTTTTACGATAATCATGGTGAGACTTCTGTCCGAAGTATGCAGAATCATCGAGATCGCACTTTTCGAGCTATTTAATGCGAGAAACACGATATCTGGTGTTTTCAGCACTCCACAGTGCGTACGATATGCAGAACCGGCGATATCTTGGTTTTCGTGGGGTTTCAAGCTGAGATATGCATTGTCTGCGATAATCTTGGTGAGACTTCTGTTCGAAGTGTGCAGAATCATCGAGATCGCTCTTTTCGAGCTATTTAATGCGAGAAACACGTTTTCTGGGGTTTTCACCACACCACAGTTCGTTGGATATGCAGAACCAGCGATATCTTGGTTTTCGTGGGGTTTCAAGCTGAGATATGCATTTTTTACGATAATCATGGTGAGACTTTTGTCCGAAGTATGCAGAATCATCGAGATCGCACTTTTCGAACTATTTAATGCGAGAAACACGATATCTGGTGTTTTCAGCACTCCACAGTGCGTACGATATGCAGAACCGGCGATATCTTGGTTTTCGTGGGGTTTCAAGCTGAGATATGCATTGTCTGCGATAATCTTGGTGAGACTTCTGTCCGAAGTATGCAGAATCATCGGGATCGCTCTTTTCGAGCTATTAAATGCGAGAAACACGTTTTCTGGGGTTTTCACCACTCCACAGTTCGTAGGATATGCAGAACAGGAGATATCTTAATTTTCGTGGTTTTTCCAGCTGAGATATGCATTTTCAGCGATAATCTTGGTGAGTCTTTTGTCAGAAGTATGCAGAATCATCGAGATCGCACTTTTCGAGCTATTTAATGCGAGAAACACGATATCTGGTGTTTTCAGCACTCCACAGTGCGTACGATATGCAGAACCGGCGATATCTTGGTTTTCGTGGGGTTTCAAGCTGAGATATGCATTTTTTACGATAATCATGGTGAGACTTCTGTCCGAAGTATGCAGAATCATCGAGATCGCACTTTTCGAGCTATTTAATGCGAGAAACACGATATCTGGTGTTTTCAGCACTCCACAGTGCGTACGATATGCAGAACCGGCGATATCTTGGTTTTCGTGGGGTTTCAAGCTGAGATATGCATTGTCTGCGATAATCTTGGTGAGACTTCTGTCCGAAGTGTGCAGAATCATCGAGATCGCTCTTTTCGAGCTATTTAATGCGAGAAACACGTTTTCTGGGGTTTTCACCACACCACAGTTCGTTGGATATGCAGAACCAGCGATATCTTGGTTTTCGTGGGGTTTCAAGTTGAGATATGCATTTTTTACGATAATCATGGTGAGACTTTTGTCCGAAGTATGCAGAATCATCGAGATCGCACTTTTCGAGCTATTTAATGCGAGAAACACGATATCTGGTGTTTTCTGCACTCCACAGTGCGTACGATATGCAGAACCGGCGATATCTTGGTTTTCGTGGGGTTTCAAGCTGAGATATGCATTGTCTGCGATAATCTTGGTGAGACTTCTGTCCGAAGTATGCAGAATCATCGAGATCGCTCTTTTCGACCTATTTAATGCGAGAAACACGTTATCTGGTGTTTTCACCACTCCACAGTGCGTTTGATATGCAGAACCAGCGATATCTTGGTTTTCTTGGGGGTTCAAGCTGAGATATGCATTTTTTACGATAATCATGGTGAGACTTCTGTCCGAAGTATGCAGAATCATCGAGATCGCACTTTTCGAGCTATTTAATGCGAGAAACACGATATCTGGTGTTTTCAGCACTCCACAGTGCGTACGATATGCAGAACCGGCGATATCTTGGTTTTCGTGGGGTTTCAAGCTGAGATATGCATTGTCTGCGATAATCTTGGTGAGACTTCTGTTCGAAGTGTGCAGAATCATCGAGATCGCTCTTTTCGAGCTATTTAATGCGAGAAACACGTTTTCTGGTGTTTTCACCACTCCACAGTGCGTTTGATATGCAGAACCGGCGACATCTTGGCTGTCGTAGGGTATCAAGCTGAGATATGCATTTTCTACGATAATCTTGGTGAGTCTTCTGTCAGAAGTAAGCAGAATCTTCGAGATCGCTCATTTCGAGCTAGTTATTGCGAGAAACACGTTATCTGGTGTTTTCACCACTCCACAGCGCGTTTGATATGCAGAACCGGCGATATCTTGATTTTCGTGGTTTTTCCTGCTGAGATATGCATTTTCAGCGATAATCTTGGGGAGTCTTCTGTCAGAAGTATGCAGAATCAAAGAGATCGCTCATTTCGAGCTAGTTAATGCGAGAAACACGTTATCTGGTGTTTTCACCACTCCACAGTTCGTTGTATATGCAGAACAGGAGATATCTTGGTTTTCGTGGGGTTTCTAGCAGAGATATGCATTATCTGCGATAATCATGGTGAGACTTCTGTTAGAAGTATGCAGAATCATCGAGATCGCACATTTCGAACTATTTAATGCGAGAAACACGTTGTCTGGTGTTTTCACCACTCCACAGTTGGTTTGATATGCAGAACCGGCGATATCTGGGTTTTCGTGGGGTTTCAAGCTGAGATATGCATTTTCTGAGATAATCTTGGTGAGACCTCTGTCCGAAGTATGCAGAAACATCGAGATCGCTCTTTTCGACCTATTTAATGCGAGAAACACGTTATCTGGTGTTTTCACCAGTCCACAGTGCGTTTGATATGCAGAACTAGCGATATCTTGGTTTTCTTGGGGGTTCAAGCTGAGATATGCATTTTTTACGATAATCATGGTGAGACTTCTGTCCGAAGTATGCAGAATCATCGAGATCGCACTTTTCGAGCTATTTAATGCGAGAAACACGATATCTGGTGTTTTCAGCACTCCACAGTGCGTACGATATGCAGAACCGGCGATATCTTGGTTTTCGTGGGGTTTCAAGCTGAGATATGCATTGTCTGCGATAATCTTGGTGAGACTTCTGTCCGAAGTGTGCAGAATCATCGAGATCGCTCTTTTCGAGCTATTTAATCCGAGAAACACGTTTTCTGGGGTTTTCACCACACCACAGTTCGTTGGATATGCAGAACCAGCGATATCTTGGTTTTCGTGGGGTTTCAAGTTGAGATATGCATTTTTTACGATAATCATGGTGAGACTTTTGTCCGAAGTATGCAGAATCATCGAGATCGCACTTTTCGAGCTATTTAATGCGAGAAACACGATATCTGGTGTTTTCAGCACTCCACAGTGCGTACGATATGCAGAACCGGCGATATCTTGGTTTTCGTGGGGTTTCAAGCTGAGATATGCATTGTCTGCGATAATCTTGGTGAGACTTCTGTCCGAAGTATGCAGAATCATCGAGATCGCTCTATTCGACCTATTTAATGCGAGAAACACGTTATCTGGTGTTTTCACCACTCCACAGTGCGTTTGATATGCAGAACCAGCGATATCTTGGTTTTCTTGGGGGTTCAAGCTGAGATATGCATTTTTTACGATAATCATGGTGAGACTTCTGTCCGAAGTATGCAGAATCATCGAGATCGCACTTTTCGAGCTATTTAATGCGAGAAACACGATATCTGGTGTTTTCAGCACTCCACAGTGCGTACGATATGCAGAACCGGCGATATCTTGGTTTTCGTGGGGTTTCAAGCTGAGATATGCATTGTCTGCGATAATCTTGGTGAGACTTCTGTCCGAAGTGTGCAGAATCATCGAGATCGCTCTTTTCGAGCTATTTAATGCGAGAAACACGTTTTCTGGGGTTTTCACCACACCACAGTTCGTTGGATATGCAGAACCAGCGATATCTTGGTTTTCGTGGGGTTTCAAGCTGAGATATGCATTTTTTACGATAATCATGGTGAGACTTTTGTCCGAAGTATGCAGAATCATCGAGATCGCACTTTTCGAACTATTTAATGCGAGAAACACGATATCTGGTGTTTTCAGCACTCCACAGTGCGTACGATATGCAGAACCGGCGATATCTTGGTTTTCGTGGGGTTTCAAGCTGAGATATGCATTGTCTGCGATAATCTTGGTGAGACTTCTGTCCGAAGTATGCAGAATCATCGGGATCGCTCTTTTCGAGCTATTACATGCGAGAAACACGTTTTCTGGGGTTTTCACCACTCCACAGTTCGTAGGATATGCAGAACCGGCGATATCTTGATTTTCGTGGTTTTTCCTGCTAAGATATGCATTTTCAGCGATAATCTTGGGGAGTCTTCTGTCAGAAGTATGCAGAATCAAAGAGATCGCTCATTTCGAGCTAGTTAATGCGAGAAACACGTTATCTGGTGTTTTCACCACTCCACAGTTCGTTGTATATGCAGAACAGGAGATATCTTGGTTTTCGTGGGGTTTCTAGCAGAGATATGTATTATCTGCGATAATCATGTTGAGACTTCTGTTAGAAGTATGCAGAATCTTCGAGATCGTACATTTCGTGCTATTTAATGCGAGAAACACGTTTTCTGGGGTTTTCACCACTGCACAGTTCGTTGGATATGCAGAACAGGAGATGTCTTGGTTTTCGTGGGTTTTCTAGCAGAGATATTCATTTTCTGCGATAATCATGGTGAGACTTCTGTTAGAAGTATGCAGAATCATCGAGATCGCACATTTCGAGCTATTAAATGCGAGAAACACGTTTTCTGGGGTTTTCACCACTCCAAAGTTCGTAGGATATGCAGAACAGGAGATATCTTAATTTTCGTGGTTTTTCCAGCTGAGATATGCATTTTCAGCGATAATCTTGGTGAGTCTTCTGTCAGAAGTATGCAGAATCTTCGAGATCGCTCATTTCGAGCTAGTTAATGCGAGAAACACGTTATCTGGTGTTTTCACCACTCCACAGTGCGTTTGATATGCAGAACCGGCGACATCTTGGCTGTCGTAGGGTATCAAGCTGAGATATGCATTTTTTACGATAATCATGGTGAGACTTTTGTCCGAAGTATGCAGAATCATCGAGATCGCTCTTTTCGAGCTATTTAATGCGAGAAACACGATATCTGGTGTTTTCAGCACTCCACAGTGCGTACGATATGCAGAACCGGCGATATCTTGGTTTTCGTGGGGTTTCAAGCTGAGATATGCATTGTCTGCGATAATCTTGGTGAGACTTCTGTCCGAAGTATGCAGAATCATCGAGATCGCTCTTTTCGACCTATTTAATGCGAGAAACACGTTATCTGGTGTTTTCACCACTCCACAGTGCGTTTGATATGCAGAACCAGCGATATCTTGGTTTTCTTGGGGGTTCAAGCTGAGATATGCATTTTTTACGATAATCATGGTGAGACTTCTGTCCGAAGTATCCAGAATCATCGAGATCGCACTTTTCGAGCTATTTAATGCGAGAAACACGATATCTGGTGTTTTCAGCACTCCACAGTGCGTACGATATGCAGAACCGGCGATATCTTGGTTTTCGTGGGGTTTCAAGCTGAGATATGCATTGTCTGCGATAATCTTGTTGAGACTTCTGTCCGAAGTGTGCAGAATCATCGAGATCGCTCTTTTCGAGCTATTTTATGCGAGAAACACGTTTTCTGGGGTTTTCACCACACCACAGTTCGTTGGATATGCAGAACCAGCGATATCTTGGTTTTCGTGGGGTTTCAAGCTGAGATATGCATTTTTTACGATAATCATGGTGAGACTTTTGTCCGAAGTATGCAGAATCATCGAGATCGCACTTTTCGAACTATTTAATGCGAGAAACACGATATCTGGTGTTTTCAGCACTCCACAGTGCGTACGATATGCAGAACCGGCGATATCTTGGTTTTCGTGGGGTTTCAAGCTGAGATATGCATTGTCTGCGATAATCTTGGTGAGACTTCTGTCCGAAGTATGCAGAATCATCGAGATCGCTCTTTTCGACCTATTTAATGCGAGAAACACGTTATCTGGTGTTTTCACCACTCCACAGTGAGTTTGATATGCAGAACCAGCGATATCTTGGTTTTCTTGGGGGTTCAAGCTGAGATATGCATTTTTTACGATAATCATGGTGAGACTTCTGTCCGAAGTATCCAGAATCATCGAGATCGCACTTTTCGAGCTATTTAATGCGAGAAACACGATATCTGGTGTTTTCAGCACTCCACAGTGCGTACGATATGCAGAACCGGCGATATCTTGGTTTTCGTGGGGTTTCAAGCTGAGATATGCATTGTCTGCGATAATCTTGGTGAGACTTCTGTCCGAAGTGTGCAGAATCATCGAGATCGCTCTTTTCGAGCTATTTAATGCGAGAAACACGTTTTCTGGGGTTTTCACCACACCACAGTTCGTTGGATATGAAGAACCAGCGATATCTTGGTTTTCGTGGGGTTTCAAGCAGAGATATTCATTTTCTGCGATAATCATGGTGAGACTTCTGTTAGAAGTATGCAGAATCATCGAGATCGCACTTTTCGAGCTATTTAATGCGAGAAACACGATATCTGGTGTTTTCAGCACTCCACAGTGCGTACGATATGCAGAACCGGCGATATCTTGGTTTTCGTGGGGTTTCAAGCTGAGATATGCATTGTCTGCGATAATCTTGGTGAGACTTCTGTCCGAAGTGTGCAGAATCATCGAGATCGCTCTTTTCGAGCTATTTAATGCGAGAAACACGTTTTCTGGGGTTTTCACCACACCACAGTTCGTTGGATATGCAGAACCAGCGATATCTTGGTTTTCGTGGGGTTTCAAGTTGAGATATGCATTTTTTACGATAATCATGGTGAGACTTTTGTCCGAAGTATGCAGAATCATCGAGATCGCACTTTTCGAGCTATTTAATGCGAGAAACACGATATCTGGTGTTTTCAGCACTCCACAGTGCGTACGATATGCAGAACCGGCGATATCTTGGTTTTCGTGGGGTTTCAAGCTGAGATATGCATTGTCTGCGATAATCTTGGTGAGACTTCTGTCCGAAGTATGCAGAATCATCGAGATCGCTCTATTCGACCTGTTTAATGCGAGAAACACGTTATCTGGTGTTTTCACCACTCCACAGTGCGTTTGATATGCAGAACCAGCGATATCTTGGTTTTCTTGGGGGTTCAAGCTGAGATATGCATTTTTTACGATAATCATGGTGAGACTTCTGTCCGAAGTATGCAGAATCATCGAGATCGCACTTTTCGAGCTATTTAATGCGAGAAACACGATATCTGGTGTTTTCAGCACTCCACAGTGCGTACGATATGCAGAACCGGCGATATCTTGGTTTTCGTGGGGTTTCAAGCTGAGATATGCATTGTCTGCGATAATCTTGGTGAGACTTCTGTCCGAAGTGTGCAGAATCATCGAGATCGCTCTTTTCGAGCTATTTAATGCGAGAAACACGTTTTCTGGGGTTTTCACCACACCACAGTTCGTTGGATATGCAGAACCAGCGATATCTTGGTTTTCGTGGGGTTTCAAGCTGAGATATGCATTTTTTACGATAATCATGGTGAGACTTTTGTCCGAAGTATGCAGAATCATCGAGATCGCACTTTTCGAACTATTTAATGCGAGAAACACGATATCTGGTGTTTTCAGCACTCCACAGTGCGTACGATATGCAGAACCGGCGATATCTTGGTTTTCGTGGGGTTTCAAGCTGAGATATGCATTGTCTGCGATAATCTTGGTGAGACTTCTGTCCGAAGTATGCAGAATCATCGGGATCGCTCTTTTCGAGCTATTAAATGCGAGAAACACGTTTTCTGGGGTTTTCACCACTCCACAGTTCGTAGGATATGCAGAACCGGCGATATCTTGATTTTCGTGGTTTTTCCTGCTAAGATATGCATTTTCAGCGATAATCTTGGGGAGTCTTCTGTCAGAAGTATGCAGAATCAAAGAGATCGCTCATTTCGAGCTAGTTAATGCGAGAAACACGTTATCTGGTGTTTTCACCACTCCACAGTTCGTTGTATATGCAGAACAGGAGATATCTTGGTTTTCGTGGGGTTTCTAGCAGAGATATGCATTATCTGCGATAATCATGTTGAGACTTCTGTTAGAAGTATGCAGAATCTTCGAGATCGTACATTTCGTGCTATTTAATGCGAGAAACACGTTTTCTGGGGTTTTCACCACTGCACAGTTCGTTGGATATGCAGAACAGGAGATATCTTGGTTTTCGTGGGTTTTCTAGCAGAGATATTCATTTTCTGCGATAATCATGGTGAGACTTCTGTTAGAAGTATGCAGAATCATCGAGATCGCACATTTCGAGCTATTAAATGCGAGAAACACGTTTTCTGGGGTTTTCACCACTCCAAAGTTCGTAGGATATGCAGAACAGGAGATATCTTAATTTTCGTGGTTTTTCCAGCTGAGATATGCATTTTCAGCGATAATCTTGGTGAGTCTTCTGTCAGAAGTATGCAGAATCTTCGAGATCGCTCATTTCGAGCTAGTTAATGCGAGAAACACGTTATCTGGTGTTTTCACCACTCCACAGTTCGTAGGATATGCAGAACAGGAGATATCTTAATTTTCGTGGTTTTTCCAGCTGAGATATGCATTTTCAGCGATAATCTTGGTGAGTCTTCTGTCAGAAGTATGCAGAATCTTCGAGATCGCTCATTTCGAGCTAGTTAATGCGAGAAACACGTTATCTGGTGTTTTCACCACTCCACAGTGCGTTTGATATGCAGAACCGGCGACATCTTGGCTGTCGTAGGGTATCAAGCTGAGATATGCATTTTTTACGATAATCATGGTGAGACTTTTGTCCGAAGTATGCAGAATCATCGAGATCGCACTTTTCGAGCTATTTAATGCGAGAAACACGATATCTGGTGTTTTCAGCACTCCACAGTGCGTACGATATGCAGAACCGGCGATATCTTGGTTTTCGTGGGGTTTCAAGCTGAGATATGCATTGTCTGCGATAATCTTGGTGAGACTTCTGTCCGAAGTATGCAGAATCATCGAGATCGCTCTTTTCGACCTATTTAATGCGAGAAACACGTTATCTGGTGTTTTCACCACTCCACAGTGCGTTTGATATGCAGAACCAGCGATATCTTGGTTTTCTTGGGGGTTCAAGCTGAGATATGCATTTTTTACGATAATCATGGTGAGACTTCTGTCCGAAGTATCCAGAATCATCGAGATCGCACTTTTCGAGCTATTTAATGCGAGAAACACGATATCTGGTGTTTTCAGCACTCCACAGTGCGTACGATATGCAGAACCGGCGATATCTTGGTTTTCGTGGGGTTTCAAGCTGAGATATGCATTGTCTGCGATAATCTTGTTGAGACTTCTGTCCGAAGTGTGCAGAATCATCGAGATCGCTCTTTTCGAGCTATTTAATGCGAGAAACACGTTTTCTGGGGTTTTCACCACACCACAGTTCGTTGGATATGCAGAACCAGCGATATCTTGGTTTTCGTGGGGTTTCAAGCTGAGATATGCATTTTTTACGATAATCATGGTGAGACTTTTGTCCGAAGTATGCAGAATCATCGAGATCGCACTTTTCGAACTATCTAATGCGAGAAACACGATATCTGGTGTTTTCAGCACTCCACAGTGCGTACGATATGCAGAACCGGCGATATCTTGGTTTTCGTGGGGTTTCAAGCTGAGATATGCATTGTCTGCGATAATCTTGGTGAGACTTCTGTCCGAAGTATGCAGAATCATCGAGATCGCTCTTTTCGACCTATTTAATGCGAGAAACACGTTATCTGGTGTTTTCACCACTCCACAGTGCGTTTGATATGCAGAACCAGCGATATCTTGGTTTTCTTGGGGGTTCAAGCTGAGATATGCATTTTTTACGATAATCATGGTGAGACTTCTGTCCGAAGTATCCAGAATCATCGAGATCGCACTTTTCGAGCTATTTAATGCGAGAAACACGATATCTGGTGTTTTCAGCACTCCACAGTGCGTACGATATGCAGAACCGGCGATATCTTGGTTTTCGTGGGGTTTCAAGCTGAGATATGCATTGTCTGCGATAATCTTGGTGAGACTTCTGTCCGAAGTGTGCAGAATCATCGAGATCGCTCTTTTCGAGCTATTTAATACGAGAAACACGTTTTCTGGGGTTTTCACCACACCACAGTTCGTTGGATATGAAGAACCAGCGATATCTTGGTTTTCGTGGGGTTTCAAGCAGAGATATTCATTTTCTGCGATAATCATGGTGAGACTTCTGTTAGAAGTATGCAGAATCATCGAGATCGCACATTTCGAGCTATTAAATGCGAGAAACACGTTTTCTGGGGTTTTCACCACTCCACAGTTCGTAGGATATGCAGAACAGGAGATATCTTAATTTTCGTGGTTTTTCCAGCTGAGATATGCATTTTCAGCGATAATCTTGGTGAGTCTTCTGTCAGAAGTATGCAGAATCTTCGAGATCGCACTTTTCGAACTATTTAATGCGAGAAACACGATATCTGGTGTTTTCAGCACTCCACAGTGCGTACGATATGCAGAACCGGCGATATCTTGGTTTTCGTGGGGTTTCAAGCTGAGATATGCATTGTCTGCGATAATCTTGGTGAGACTTCTGTCCGAAGTATGCAGAATCATCGGGATCGCTCTTTTCGAGCTATTAAATGCGAGAAACACGTTTTCTGGGGTTTTCACCACTCCACAGTTCGTAGGATATGCAGAACAGGAGATATCTTAATTTTCGTGGTTTTTCCAGCTGAGATATGCATTTTCAGCGATAATCTTGGTGAGTCTTCTGTCAGAAGTATGCAGAATCTTCGAGATCGCTCATTTCGAGCTAGTTAATGCGAGAAACACGTTATCTGGTGTTTTCACCACTCCACAGTGCGTTTGATATGCAGAACCGGCGACATCTTGGCTGTCGTTGGGTATCAAGCTGAGATATGCATTTTTTACGATAATCATGGTGAGACTTCTGTCAGAAGTATGCAGAATCTTCGAGATCGCTCATTTCGAGCTAGTTAATGCGAGAAACACGTTATCTGGTGTTTTCACCACTCCACAGTTCGTTGTATATGCAGAACAGGAGATATCTTGGTTTTCGTGGGGTTTCTAGCAGAGATATGCATTATCTGCGATAATCATGGTGAGACTTCTGTTAGAAGTATGCAGAATCATCGAGATCGCACATTTCGAACTATTTAATGCGAGAAACACGTTGTCTGGTGTTTTCACCACTCCACAGTTGGTTTGATATGCAGAACCGGCGATATCTGGGTTTTCGTGGGGTTTCAAGCTGAGATATGCATTTTCTGAGATAATCTTGGTGAGACCTCTGTCCGAAGTATGCAGAAACATCGCGATCGCTCTTTTCGACCTATTTAATGCGAGAAACACGTTATCTGGTGTTTTCACCAGTCCACAGTGCGTTTGATATGCAGAACTAGCGATATCTTGGTTTTCTTGGGGGTTCAAGCTAAGATATGCATTTTTTACGATAATCATGGTGAGACTTCGGTCCGAAGTATGCAGAATCATCGAGATCGCACTTTTCGAGCTATTTAATGCGAGAAACACGATATCTGGTGTTTTCAGCACTCCACAGTGCGTACGATATGCAGAACCGGCGATATCTAGGTTTTCGTGGGGTTTCAAGCTGAGATATGCATTTTTTACGATAATCATGGTGAGACTTCTGTCCGAAGTATGCAGAATCATCGAGATCGCACTTTTCGAGCTATTTAATGCGAGAAACACGATATCTGGTGTTTTCAGCACTCCACAGTGCGTACGATATGCAGAACCGGCGATATCTTGGTTTTCGTGGGGTTTCAAGCTGAGATATGCATTGTCTGCGATAATCTTGGTGAGACTTCTGTCCGAAGTGTGCAGAATCATCGAGATCGCTCTTTTCGAGCTATTTAATGCGAGAAACACGTTTTCTGGGGTTTTCACCACACCACAGTTCGTTGGATATGCAGAACCAGCGATATCTTGGTTTTCGTGGGGTTTCAAGTTGAGATATACATTTTTTACGATAATCATGGTGAGACTTTTGTCCGAAGTATGCAGAATCATCGAGATCGCACTTTTCGAGCTATTTAATGCGAGAAACACGATATCTGGTGTTTTCAGCACTCCACAGTGCGTACGATATGCAGAACCGGCGATATCTTGGTTTTCGTGGGGTTTCAAGCTGAGATATGCATTGTCTGCGATAATCTTGGTGAGACTTCTGTCCGAAGTATGCAGAATCATCGAGATCGCTCTATTCGACCTATTTAATGCAAGAAACACGTTATCTGGTGTTTTCACCACTCCACAGTGCGTTTGATATGCAGAACCAGCGATATCTTGGTTTTCTTGGGGGTTCAAGCTGAGATATGCATTTTTTACGATAATCATGGTGAGACTTCTGTCCGAAGTAAGCAGAATCATCGAGATCGCACTTTTCGAGCTATTTAATGCGAGAAACACGATATCTGGTGTTTTCAGCACACCACAGTGCGTACGATATGCAGAACCGGCGATATCTTGGTTTTCGTGGGGTTTCAAGCTGAGATATGCATTGTCTGCGATAATCTTGGTGAGACTTCTGTCCGAAGTGTGCAGAATCATCGAGATCGCTCTTTTCGAGCTATTTAATGCGAGAAACACGTTTTCTGGGGTTTTCACCACACCACAGTTCGTAGGATATGCAGAACAGGAGATATCTTAATTTTCGTGGTTTTTCCAGCTGAGATATGCATTTTCTACGATAATCTTGGTGAGTCTTCTGTCAGAAGTAAGCAGAATCTTCGAGATCGCTCATTTCGAGCTAGTTAATGCGAGAAACACGTTATCTGGTGTTTTCACCACTCCACAGCGCGTTTGATATGCAGAACCGGCGATATCTTGATTTTCGTGGTTTTTCCTGCTAAGATATGCATTTTCAGCGATAATCTTGGGGAGTCTTCTGTCAGAAGTATGCAGAATCAAAGAGATCGCTCATTTCGAGCTAGTTAATGCGAGAAACACGTTATCTGGTGTTTTCACCACTCCACAGTTCGTTGTATATGCAGAACAGGAGATATCTTGGTTTTCGTGGGGTTTCTAGCAGAGATATGCATTATCTGCGATAATCATGTTGAGACTTCTGTTAGAAGTATGCAGAATCTTCGAGATCGTACATTTCGTGCTATTTAATGCGAGAAACACGTTTTCTGGGGTTTTCACCACTGCACAGTTCGTTGGATATGCAGAACAGGAGATATCTTGGTTTTCGTGGGTTTTCTAGCAGAGATATTCATTTTCTGCGATAATCATGGTGAGACTTCTGTTAGAAGTATGCAGAATCATCGAGATCGCACATTTCGAGCTATTAAATGCGAGAAACACGTTTTCTGGGGTTTTCACCACTCCACAGTTCGTAGGATATGCAGAACAGGAGATATCTTAATTTTCGTGGTTTTTCCAGCTGAGATATGCATTTTCAGCGATAATCTTGGTGAGTCTTCTGTCAGAAGTATGCAGAATCTTCGAGATCGCTCATTTCGAGCTAGTTAATGCGAGAAACACGTTATCTGGTGTTTTCACCACTCCACAGTGCGTTTGATATGCAGAACCGGCGACATCTTGGCTGTCGTAGGGTATCAAGCTGAGATATGCATTTTCTACGATAATCTTGGTGAGTCTTCTGTCAGAAGTAAGCAGAATCTTCGTGATCGCTGATTTCGAGCTAGTTAATGCGAGAAACACGTTATCTGGTGTTTTCACCACTCCACAGCGCGTTTGATATGCAGAACCGGCGATATCTTGATTTTCGTGGTTTTTCCTGCTAAGATATGCATTTTCAGCGATAATCTTGGGGAGTCTTCTGTCAGAAGTATGCAGAATCAAAGAGATCGCTCATTTCGAGCTAGTTAATGCGAGAAACACGTTATCTGGTGTTTTCACCACTCCACAGTTCGTTGTATATGCAGAACAGGAGATATCTTGGTTTTCGTGGGGTTTCTAGCAGAGATATGCATTATCTGCGATAATCATGTTGAGACTTCTGTTAGAAGTATGCAGAATCTTCGAGATCGTACATTTCGTGCTATTTAATGCGAGAAACACGTTTTCTGGGGTTTTCACCACTGCACAGTTCGTTGGATATGCAGAACAGGAGATATCTTGGTTTTCGTGGGTTTTCTAGCAGAGATATTCATTTTCTGCGATAATCATGGTGAGACTTCTGTTAGAAGTATGCAGAATCATCGAGATCGCACATTTCGAGCTATTAAATGCGAGAAACACGTTTTCTGGGGTTTTCACCACTCCACAGTTCGTAGGATATGCAGAACAGGAGATATCTTAATTTTCGTGGTTTTTCCAGCTGAGATATGCATTTTCAGCGATAATCTTGGTGAGTCTTCTGTCAGGAGTATGCAGAATCTTCGAGAACGCTCATTTCGAGCTAGTTAATGCGAGAAACACGTTATCTGGTGTTTTCACCACTCCACAGTGCGTTTGATATGCAGAACCGGCGACATCTTGGCTGTCGTAGGGTATCAAGCTGAGATATGCATTTTCTACGATAATCTTGGTGAGTCTTCTGTCAGAAGTAAGCAGAATCTTCGAGATCGCTCATTTCGAGCTAGTTAATGCGAGAAACACGTTATCTGGTGTTTTCACCACTCCACAGCGCGTTTGATATGCAGAACCGGCGATATCTTGATTTTCGTGGTTTTTCCTGCTGAGATATGCATTTTCAGCGATAATCTTGGGGAGTCTTCTGTCAGAAGTATGCAGAATCAAAGAGATCGCTCATTTCGAGCTAGTTAATGCGAGAAACACGTTATCTGGTGTTTTCACCACTCCACAGTTCGTTGTATATGCAGAACAGGAGATATCTTGGTTTTCGTGGGGTTTCTAGCAGAGATATGCATTATCTGCGATAATCATGTTGAGACTTCTGTTAGAAGTATGCAGAATCTTCGAGATCGTACATTTCGTGCTATTTAATGCGAGAAACACGTTTTCTGGGGTTTTCACCACTGCACAGTTCGTTGGATATGCAGAACAGGAGATATCTTGGTTTTCGTGGGTTTTCTAGCAGAGATATTCATTTTCTGCGATAATCTTGGTGAGTCTTCTGTCCGAAGTATGCAGAATCATCGAGATCGCACTTTTCGAGCTATTTAATGCGAGAAACACGATATCTGGTGTTTTCAGCACTCCACAGTGCGTACGATATGCAGAACCGGCGATATCTTGGTTTTCGTGGGGTTTCAAGCTGAGATATGCATTGTCTGCGATAATCTTGGTGAGACTTCTGTCAGAAGTATGCAGAATCATCGAGATCGCTCTTTTCGAGCTATTTAATGCGAGAAACACGTTTTCTGGGGTTTTCACCACACCACAGTTCGTTGGATATGCAGAACCAGCGATATCTTGGTTTTCGTGGGGTTTCAAGTTGAGATATGCATTTTTTACGATAATCATGGTGAGACTTTTGTCCGAAGTATGCAGAATCATCGAGATCGCACTTTTCGAGGTATTTAATGCGAGAAATACGATATCTGGTGTTTTCAGCACTCCACAGTGCGTACGATATGCAGAACCGGCGATATCTTGGTTTTCGTGGGGTTTCAAGCTGAGATATGCATTGTCTGCGATAATCTTGGTGAGACTTCTGTCCGAAGTATGCAGAATCATCGAGATCGCCCTATTCGACCTATTTAATGCGAGAAACACGTTATCTGGTGTTTTCACCACTCCACAGTGCGTTTGATATGCAGAACCAGCGATATCTTGGTTTTCTTGGGGGTTCAAGCTGAGATATGTATTTTTTACGATAATCATGGTGAGACTTCTGTCCGAAGTATGCAGAATCATCGAGATCGCACTTATCGAGCTATTTAATGCGAGAAACACGATATCTGGTGTTTTCAGCACTCCACAGTGCGTACGATATGCAGAACCGGCGATATCTTGGTTTTCGTAGGGTTTCAAGCTGAGATATGCATTGTCTGCGATAATCTTGGTGAGACTTCTGTCCGAAGTGTGCAGAATCATCGAGATCGCTCTTTTCGAGCTATTTAATGCGAGAAACACGTTTTCTGGGGTTTTCACCACAACACAGTTCGTTGGATATGCAGAACCAGCGATATCTTGGTTTTCGTGGGGTTTCAAGCTGAGATATGCATTTTTTACGATAATCATGGTGAGACTTTTGTCCGAAGTATGCAGAATCATCGAGATCGCACTTTTCGAACTATTTAATGCGAGAAACACGATATCTGGTGTTTTCAGCACTCCACAGTGCGTACGATATGCAGAACCGGCGATATCTTGGTTTTCGTGGGGTTTCAAGCTGAGATATGCATTGTCTGCGATAATCTTGGTGAGACTTCTGTCCGAAGTATGCAGAATCATCGGGATCGCTCTTTTCGAGCTATTAAATGCGAGAAACACGTTTTCTGGGGTTTTCACCACTCCACAGTTCGTAGGATATGCAGAACAGGAGATATCTTAATTTTCGTGGTTTTTCCAGCTGAGATATGCATTTTCAGCGATAATCTTGGTGAGTCTTCTGTCAGAAGTATGCAGAATCTTCGAGATCGCTCATTTCGAGCTAGTTAATGCGAGAAACACGTTATCTGGTGTTTTCACCACTCCACAGTGCGTTTGATATGCAGAACCGGCGGCATCTTGGCTGTCGTAGGGTATCAAGCTGAGATATGCATTTTCTACGATAATCTTGGTGAGTCTTCTGTCAGAAGTAAGCAGAATCTTCGAGATCGCTCATTTCGAGCTAGTTAATGCGAGAAACACGTTATCTGGTGTTTTCACCACTCCACAGTTCGTTGTATATGCAGAACAGGAGATATCTTGGTTTTCGTGGGGTTTCTAGCAGAGATATGCATTATCTGCGATAATCATGTTGAGACTTCTGTTAGAAGTATGCAGAATCTTCGAGATCGTACATTTCGTGCTATTTAATGCGAGAAACACGTTTTCTGGGGTTTTCACCACGGCACAGTTCGTTGGATATGCAGAACAGGAGATATCTTGGTTTTCGTGGGTTTTCTAGCAGAGATATGCATTTTCTGCGATAATCATGGTGAGACTTCTGTTAGAAGTATGCAGAATCATCGAGATCGCACATTTCGAACTATTTAATGCGAGAAACACGTTGTCTGGTGTTTTCACCACTCCACAGTTGGTTTGATATGCAGAACCGGCGATATCTGGGTTTTCGTGGGGTTTCAAGCTGAGATATGCATTTTCTGAGATAATCTTGGTGAGACCTCTGTCCGAAGTATGCAGAAACATCGAGATCGCTCTTTTCGACCTATTTAATGCGAGAAACACGTTATCTGGTGTTTTCACCAGTCCACAGTGCGTTTGATGTGCAGAACCAGCGATATCTTGGTTTTCGTGGGGTTTCAAGCTGAGATATGCATTTTTTACGATAATCATGGTGAGACTTCTGTCCGAAGTATGCAGAATCATCGAGATCGCACTTTTCGAGCTATTTAATGCGAGAAACACGATATCTGGTGTTTTCAGCACTCCACAGTGCGTACGACATGGAGAACCGGCGATATCTTGGTTTTCGTGGGGTTTCAAGCTGAGATATGCATTGTCTGCGATAATCTTGGTGAGACTTCTGTCCGAAGTGTGCAGAATCATCGAGATCGCTCTTTTCGAGCTATTTAATGCAAGAAACACGTTTTCTGGGGTTTTCACCACACCACAGTTCGTTGGATATGCAGAACCAGCGATATCTTGGTTTTCGTGGGGTTTCAAGCAGAGACATGCATTTTTTACGATAATCATGGTGAGACTTTTGTCCGAAGTATGCAGAATCATCGAGATCGCAGTTTTCGAGCTATATAATGCGAGAAACACGATATCTGGTGTTTTCAGCACTCCACAGTGCGTACGATATGCAGAACCGGGGACATCTTGGCTGTCGTAGGGTATCAAGCTGAGATATGCATTTTCTACGATAATCTTGGTGAGTCTTCTGTCAGAAGTATGCAGAACCTTCGAGATCGCTCATTTCGAGCTAGTTAATGCGAGAAACACGTTATCTGGTGTTTTCACCACTCCACAGCGCGTTTGATATGCAGAACCGGCGATATCTTGATTTTCGTGGTTTTTCCTGCTGAGATATGCATTTTCAGCGATAATCTTGGGGAGTCTTCTGTCAGAAGTATGCAGAATCATCGAGATCGCTCATTTCGAGCTAGTTAATGCGAGAAACACGTTATCTGGTGTTTTCACCACTCCACAGTTCGTTGTATATGCAGAACAGGAGATATCTTGGTTTTCGTGGGGTTTCTAGCAGAGATATGCATTATCTGCGATAATCATGTTGAGACTTCTGTTAGAAGTATGCAGAATCTTCGAGATCGTACATTTCGAGCTATTTTATGCGAGAAACACGTTTTCTGGGGTTTTCACCACTGCACAGTTCGTTGGATATGCAGAACAGGAGATATCTTGGTTTTCGTGGATTTTCTAGCAGAGATATGCATTTTCTGCGATAATCATGGTGAGACTTCTGTTAGAAGTATGCAGAATCATCGAGATCGCACATTTCGAACTATTTAATGCGAGAAACACGTTGTCTGGTGTTTTCACCACTCCACAGTTGGTTTGATATGCAGAACCGGCGATATCTGGGTTTTCGTGGGGTTTCAAGCTGAGATATGCATTTTCTGAGATAATCTTGGTGAGACCTCTGTCCGAAGTATGCAGAAACATCGAGATCGCACTTTTCGACCTATTTAATGCGAGAAACACGTTATCTGGTGTTTTCACCAGTCCACAGTGCGTTTGATATGCAGAACCAGCGATATCTTGGTTTTCGTGGGGTTTCAAGCTGAGATATTCATTTTTTACGATAATCATGGTGAGACTTCTGTCCGAAGTATGCAGAATCATCGAGATCGCACTTTTCGAGCTATTTAATGCGAGAAACACGATATCTGGTGTTTTCAGCAATCCACAGTGCGTATGATATGCAGAACCGGCGATATCTTGGTTTTCGTGGGGTTTCAAGCTGAGATTTGCATTGTCTGCGATAATCTTGGTGAGACTTCTGTCCGAAGTATGCAGAAACATCGAGATCGCTCTTTTCGACCTATTTAATGCGAGAAACACGTTAACTGGTGTTTTCACCACTCCACAGTGCGTTTGATATGCAGAACCAGCGATATCTTGGTTTTCGTGGGGTTTCAAGATGAGATATGCATTTTTGACGATAATCATGGTGAGACTTCTGTCCGAAGTATGCAGAATCATCGAGTTTCTCTTTTCGAGCTATTTAATGCGAGAAACACGATATCTGGTGTTTTCAGCACTCCACAGTGCGTACGATATGCAGAACCGGCGATATCTTGGTTTTCGTGGGGTTTCAAGCTGAGATATGCATTGTCTGCCAAAAACATGGTGAGACTTCTGTCCGAAGTGTGCAGAATCATCGAGATCGCTCTTTTCGAGCTATTTAATGCGAGAAACACGTTTTCTGGGGTTTTCACCACACCACAGTTCGTTGGATATGCAGAACCAGCGATATCTTGGTTTTCGTGGGGTTTCAAGCTGAGATATGCATTTTTTACGATAATCATGGTGAGACTTCTGTCCGAAGTATGCAGAATCATCGAGATCGCACTTTTCGAGCTATTTAATGCGAGAAACACGATATCTGGTGTTATCAGCACTCCACAGTGCGTATGATATGCAGAACCGGCGATATCTTGGTTTTCGTGGGGTTTCAAGCTGAGATATGCATTCTCTGCGATAATCTTGGTGAGACTTCTGTCCGAAGTGTGCAGAATCATCGAGATCGCTCTTTTCGAGCTATGTAATGCGAGAAACACGTTTTCTGGGGTTTTCACCACACCACAGTTCGTTGGATATGCAGAACAGGTGATATCTTGGTATTCAAGGGGTTTCAAGCAGAGATATGCATTTTCTGCGATAAACTTAGAGAGACTTCTGTCCGAAGTATGCTGAATCATCGAGATAGCACCTTTCGAGCTAGTTAATGCGAGAAAAACCTTGTCTGGTGTTTTCACCACTCCACAGTGCGTTTGATATGCAGAACCGGCGATATCTTGGTTTTCGTGGGGTTTCAAGCTGAGATATGCATTGTCTGCGATAATCTTGGTGAGACTTCTGTCCGAAGTGTGCAGAATCATCGAGATCGCTCTTTTCGAGCTATTTAATGCGAGAAACACGTTTTCTGTGGTTTTCACCACACCACAATTCGTTGGATATGCAGAACAGGTGATATCTTGTTTTTCGAGGGGTTTCAAGCTGTGATATGCATTTTCTGCGATAAACTTGGAGACACTTCTGTCCGAAGTATGCTGAATCGTCGAGATCGCACTTTTCGAGCTAGTTAATGCGAGAAAAAACCTTATCTGGTGTTTTCCCCACCCCACAGTGCGTTTGATATGCAGAACCGGCGATATCTGGGTTTTCGTGGGGTTTCAAGCTGAGATATGCATTGTCTGCGATAATCTTGGTGAGACTTCTGTCCGAAGTATGCAGAAACATCGAGATCGCTCTTTTCGACCTATTTAATGCGAGAAACACGTTATCTGGTGTTTTCACCACTCCACAGTGCGTTTGATATGCAGAACCAGCGATATCTTGGTTTTCGTGGGGTTTCAAGCTGAGATATGCATTTTTTACGATAATCATGGTGAGACTTCTGTCAGAAGTATGCTGAATCATCGAGATAGCACCTTTCGAGCTAGTTAATGCGAGAAAAACCTTATCTGGTGTTTTCACCACTCCACAGTGCGTTTGATATGCAGAACCGGCGATATCTTGGTTTTCGTGGGGTTTCAAGCTGAGATATGCATTGTCTGCGATAATCTTGGTGAGACTTCTGTCCGAAGTGTGCAGAATCATCGAGATCGCTCTTTTCGAGCTATTTAATGCGAGAAACACGTTTTCTGGGGTTTTCACCACACCACAATTCGTTGGATATGCAGAACAGGTGATATCTTGGTTTTCGAGGGGTTTCAAGCTGAGATATGCATTTTCTGCGATAAACTTGGAGACACTTCTGTCCGAAGTATGCTGAATCGTCGAGATCGCACTTTTCGAGCTAGTTAATGCGAGAAAAACCTTATCTGGTGTTTTCCCCACCCCACAGTGCGTTTGATATGCAGAACCGGCGATATCTGGGTTTTCGTGGGGTTTCAAGCTGGGATATGCATTGTCTGCGATAATCTTGGTGAGACTTCTGTCCGAAGTATGCAGAAACATCGAGATCGCTCTTTTCGACCTATTTAATGCGAGAAACACGTTATCTGGTGTTTTCACCACTCCACAGTGCGTTTGATATGCAGAACCAGCGGTATCTTGGTTTTCGTGGGGTTTCAAGCTGAGATATGCATTTTTTACGATAATCATGGTGAGACTTCTGTCAGAAGTATGCAGAATCATCGAGATCGCACTTTTCGAGCTATTTAATGCGAGAAACACGATATCTGGTGTTTTCAGCACTCCACAGTGCGTATGAAATGCAGAACTGGCGATATCTTGGTTTTCGTGGGGTTTCAAGCTGAGATATGCATTGTCTGCGATAATCTTGGTGAGACTTCAGTCCGAAGTGTGCAGAATCATCGAGATCGCACTTTTCGAGCTATTTAATGCGAGAAACACGATATCTGGTATTTTCAGCACTCCACAGTGCGTATGAAATGCAGAACCGGCGATATCTTGGTTTTCGTGGGGTTTCAAGCTGAGATATGCATTGTCTGCGATAATCTTGGTGAGACTTCTGTCCGAAGTGTGCAGAATCATCGAGATCGCTCTTTTCGAGCTATTTAATGCGAGAAACACGTTTTCTGGGGTTTTCACCACACCACAGTTCGTTGGATATGCAGAACAGGTGATATCTTGGTTTTCGAGGGGTTTCAAGCTGAGATATGCATCTTCTGCGATAAACTTGGAGAGACTTCTATCCGAAGTATGCTGAATCATCGAGATCGCACTTTTCGAGCTATTTAATGCGAGAAACACGATATCTGGTGTTTTCAGCACTCCACAGTGCGTATTTTATGCAGAACCGGCGATATCTTGGTTTTCGTGGGGTTTCAAGCTGAGATATGCATTGTCTGCGATTATCTTGGTGAGACTTCTGTCCGAAGTATGCAGAAACATCGAGATCGCTCTTTTCGACCTATTTAATGCGAGAAACACGTTATCTGGTGTTTTCACCACTCCACAGTGCGTTTGATATGCAGAACCAGCGATATCTTGGTTTTCGTGGGGTTTCAAGCTGAGATATGCATTTTTTACGATAATCATGGTGAGACTTCTGTCAGAAGTATGCAGAATCATCGAGATCGCACTTTTCGAGCTATTTAATGCGAGAAACACGATATCTGGTGTTTTCAGCACTCCACAGTGCGTATGAAATGCAGAACCGGCGATATGTTGGTTTTCGTGGGGTTTCAAGCTGAGATATGCATTGTCTGCGATAATCTTGGTGAGACTTCTGTCCGAAGTGTAGAGAATCATCGAGATCGCTCTTTTCGAGCTATTTAATGCGAGAAACACGATATCTGGTGTTTTCAGCACTCCACAGTGCGTACGATATGCAGAACCGGCGATATCTTGGTTTTCGTGGGGTTTCAAGCTGAGATATGCATTGTCTGCGATCATCTTGGTGAGACTTCTGTCCGAAGTATGCAGAAACATCGAGATCGCTCTTTTCGACCTATTTAATGCGAGAAACACGTTATCTGGTGTTTTCACCACTCCACAGTGCGTTTGATATGCAGAACCAGCGATATCTTGGTTTTCGTGGGGTTTCAAGCTGAGATATGCATTTTTTACGATAATCATGGTGAGACTTCTGTCAGAAGTATGCAGAATCATCGAGATCGCACTTTTCGAGCTATTTAATGCGAGAAACACGATATCTGGTGTTTTCAACACTTCACAGTGCGTATGAAATGCAGAACCGGCGATATCTTGGTTTTCGTGGGGTTTCAAGCTGAGATATGCATTGTCTGCGATAATCTTGGTGAGACTTCTGTCCGAAGTGTGCAGAATCATCGAGATCGCTCTTTTCGAGCTATTTAATGCGAGAAACACGTTTTCTGGGGTTTTCACCACACCACAGTTCGTTGGATATGCAGAACAGGTGATATCTTGGTTTTCGAGGGGTTTCAAGCTGAGATATGCATTGTCTGCGATAATCTTGGTGAGACTTCTGTCCGAAGTGTGCAGAATCATCGAGATCGCTCTTTTCGAGCTATTTAATGCGAGAAACACGTTTTCTGGGGTTTTCACCACACCACAGTTCGTAGGATATGCAGAACAGGTGATATCTTGGTTTTCGAGGGGTTTCAAGCTGAGATATGCATTTTCTGCGGTAATCTTGGTGAGACTTCTGTCCGAAGTATGCTGAAACATCGAGATCGCTCTTTTCGGGCTAGTTAATGCGAGAAAAACCTTATCCGGTGTATTCACCGCTCCACAGTGCGTTTGATATGCAGAACCAGCGATATCTTGGCTTTCGTGCGGTTTCAAGCTGAGATATGCATTTTCTACGATAATCTTGGTGAAACATCTGTCCGAAGTATGCAGAAACATCGAGAGCGCTCTTTTCGAGCTAATTAATGCGAGAAACTCGTTTTCTGGGGTTTTCACCACTCCACAGTTCGTTGGATATGCAGAACAGTAGATATCTTGGTTTTCGTCGGGTTTCAAGCAGAGATATGCATTTTCTGCGATAATCTTCGTGAGACTTCTGTTAGAAGTATGCAGAATCATCGAGATCGCGCTTTTCGAGCTACATAATGCGAGAAACACGTTATCTGGTGTTTTCACCACTCCACAGTGCGTTTGATATGCAGAACCGGCGACATCTTGATTTTCGTGATGTTTTCCAGCTGAGATATGGATTTTCTGCGATAATCTTGGTGAGACTTCAGTCAGAAGTATGCAGAATCATCTAGATCGCTCTTTTCAAGCTATTTAATGCGAAAAAACAAGTTTTCTGGTGTTTTCAACATTCCACAGTGCGTTTGATATGCAGAACCGGCGATATCTTGGATTTCGTCGGGTTTCAAGCTGAGATATGCATTTTCTACGATAATCTTGGTGAGACTTCTGTCAGAAGTATGCAGAATCTTCGAGATCGCTCTTTTCGAGCTACTTAATGCGAGAAACACGATATCTGGTGTTTTCACCACTCCACAGTGCGTTTGATATGCAGAACCGGCGATATCTTGATTTTCGTGGTGTTTCCAGCTGAGATATGCATTTTCTGCGATAATCTTGGTGAGACTTCTGTCAGAAGTATGCAGAATCATCGGGATCGCTCTTTTCGAGCTATTTAATGCGAGAAACACGTTGTCTGGTTGTTTTCACGACTCCGCAGTGCGTTTGATATGCAGAACCGGCGAAATCTTAATTTTCGTGATGTTTCAAGCTGAGATATGGATTTTCTGCGATAATCTTGGTGACACTTCAGTCAGAAGTATGCAGAATCATCTAGATCGCTGTTTTCAAGCTATGTAATGCGAAAAAACAAGTTTTCTGGTGTTTTCAACATTCCACAGCGCGTTTTATATGCAGAACCGGCGATATCTTGATTTTCGTTGTGTTTCCAGCTGAGATATGCATTTTCTGCGATAATCTTGGTGAGTCTTCTGTCAGAAGTATGCAGAATCTTCGAGAACGCTCTTTTCGAGCTACATAATGCGAGAAACACGTTATCTGGTGTTTTCACCACTCCACAGTGCGTTTGATATGCAGAACCAGCGACATCTTGGCTTTCGTCGGGTATCAAGCTGAGATATGCATTTTCAACGATAATCTTGGTGGGACTTCTGTCAGAAGGATGCAGAATCATCGGGATCGCTCTTTTCGAGCTATTTAATGCGAGAAACACGTTGTCTGGTTGTTTTCACGACTAGACAGTGCGTTTGATACGCAGAACCGGCGACATCTTGATTTTCGTGAGGTTTCCAGCTGAGATATGGATTTTCTACGATAATCTTCGTGAGACTTCAGTCAGAAGTATTCAGAATCATCTAGATCGCTGTTTTCAGGCTATGTAATGCGAAAAAACAAGTTTTCTGGTGTTTTCAACATTCCACAGCGCGTTTTATATGCAGAACCGGCGATATCTTGATTTTCGTTGTATTTCCAGCTGAGATATGCATTTTCTGCGATAATCTTGGTGAGTCTTCTGTCAGAAGTATACAGAATCATCGAGATCCCTCTTTGCGAGCTATTTAATGCGAGAAACACGATATCTGGTGTTTTCACCACTCCACAGTGCGTTTGATATGCAGAACCGGCAACATCTTGATTTTCGTGAGGTTTCAAGCTGAGATATGCATTTTCTGACATAATATTGGTGAGACTTCAGTCAGAAGTATGCAGAATCATCTAGATCGCTCGTTTCGAGCTATTTAATGCGAAAAAACAAGTTTTCTGGTGTTTTCAACATTCCACAGTGCGTTTGATATGCAGAACCGGCGATATCTTGATTTTCGTGGTGTTTCCAGCTGAGATATGCATTTTCTGCGATAATCTTGGTAAGTCTTCTGTCAGAAGTATGTAGAACCATCTGGATCGCTCTTTTCGAGCTATTTAATGCGAGAAACACGTTTTCTGGTGTATTCGCCACTCCACAGTACGTTTGACATGCAGAACCAGAGATATCTTTGTTTCGGTCGGGTTTCAAGCTGAGATATGGTATTTTCTACGATAATCTTGGAGAGACTTCTGTCAGAAGTATGCAGAATCTTCGAGAACGCTCTTTTCGAGCTACATAATGCGAGAAACACGTTATCTGGTGTTTTCACCGCTCCACAGTGCGTTTGATATGCAGAACCGGCGACATCTTGGCTTTCGTCGGGCATCAAGCTGAGATATGCATTTTCCACGATAATCTTGGTGAGACTTCTGTCAGAAGTATGCAGAATCATCGGGATCGCTCTATTCGAGCTATGTAATGCGAGAAACACGTTGTCTGGATGTTTTCACGACTCCACATTGCGTTTGATATGCAGAACCGGCGACATCTTGATTTTCGTGAGGTTTCAAGCTGAGATATGGATTGTCTATGATAATCTTGGTGCGACTTCAGTCAGAAGTATACAGAATCATCTAGATCGCTCTTTTCAAGCTATTTAATGCGAAAAAACAAATTTTCTGGTGTTTTCAACATTCCACAGTGCGTTTTATATGCAGAACCGGCGATATGTTGATTTTCGTGGTGTTTCCAGCTGAGATATGCATTTTCTGCGTTGATCTTGGTGAGTCTTCTGTCAGAAGTATGCAGAGTCATCGAGATCACTTTTTTCGAGCTACTTATTGCGCGAAACACGATATCTGGTGTTTTCACCACTCCACAGTGCGTTTGATATACAGAACCGGCGACATCTTGGATTTCGTCGGGGTTCATACTGAGATATGCATTCTCTGCGATAATCTTGGTGAGTCTTCTGTCACAAGTATGCAGAATCATCTATATCGCTCTTTTCGAGCTAGTTAATGCGAGAAACACGTTTTCTGGTGTATTCACCACTTCACAGTACGTTTGATGTGCAGAACCGGAGATAACTTGGTTTTCGTGAGGTTTCAAGCTGAGATATGCATTTTCTGCGATAATCTTGGTAAGTCTTCTGTCAGAAGTATGTAGAACCATCTGGATCGCTCTTTTCGAGCTATTTAATGCGAGAAACACGTTTTCTGGTGTATTCACCACTCCACAGTACGTTTGACATGCAGAACCAGAGATATCTTTGTTTCGGTCGGGTTTCAAGCTGAGATATGGTATTTTTTACGATAATCTTGGAGAGACTTCTGTCAGAAGTATGCAGAATCATCGGGATCGCTCTATTCGAGCTAATTAATGTGAAAAAACAAGTTTTCTGGTGTTTTCCGCATTCCACAGTGCGTTTTATATGCAGAACCGGCGACATCTTGATTTTCGTGAGGTTTCAAGCTGAGATATGCATTTTCTGCGATAATCTTGGTGAGACTTCTGTCAGAAGTATGCAGAATCATCGGGATCGCTCTTTTCGAGCTATTTAATGCGAGAAACACGTTGTCTGGTTGTTTTCACGACTCCACAGTGCGTTTGATATGCAGAACGGGCGACATCTTGATTTTCGTGAGGTTTCAAGCTGAGATATGCATTTTCTGACTTAATATTGGTGAGACTTCAGTCAGAAGTATGCAGAATCATCTAGATCGCTCGTTTCGAGCTATTTAATGCGAAAAAACAAGTTTTCTGGTGTTTTCAACATTCCACAGTGCGTGTGATATGCAGATCCGGCGATATCTTGATTTTCGTGGTGTTTCCAGCTGAGATATGCATTGTCTGCGATAATCTTGGTGAGTCTTCTGTCAGAAGTATGCAGAATCATCTAGATCGCTGTTTTCAAGCTATGTAATGCGAAAAAACAAGTTTTCTGGTGTTTTCAACATTCCACAGCGCGTTCTATATGCAGAACCGGCGATATCTTGATTTTCGTGGTGTTTCCAGCTGAGATATGCATTTTCTGCGATAATCTTGGTGAGTCTACTGTCAGAAGTATGCAGAATCATCGAGATCACTCTTTGCGAGCTATTTAATGCGAGAAACACGATATCTGGTGTTTTCACCACTCCACAGTGCGTTTGATATGCAGAACCGGCAACATCTTGATTTTCGTGAGGTTTCAAGCTGAGATATGCATTTTCTGACGTAATATTGGTGAGACTTCAGTCAGAAGTATGCAGAATCATCTAGATCGCTCGTTTCGAGCTATTTAATGCGAAAAAGCAAGTTTTCTGGTGTTTTCAACATTCCACAGTGCGTTTGATATGCAGAACCGGCGATATCTTGATTTTCGTGGTGTTTCCAGCTGAGATATGCATTTTCTGCGATAATCTTGGTAAGTCTTCTGTCAGAAGTATGTAGAACCATCTGGATCGCTCTTTTCGAGCTATTTAATGCGAGAAACACGTTTTCTGGTGTATTCACCACTCCACAGTACGTTTGACATGCAGAACCAGAGATATCTTTGTTTCGGTCGGGTTTCAAGCTGAGATATGGTATTTTCTACGATAATCTAAGAGAGACTTCTGTCAGAATTATGCAGAATCTTCGAGAACGCTCTTTTCGAGCTACATAATGCGAGAAACACGTTATCTGGTGTTTTCACCACTCCACAGTGCGTTTGATATGCAGAACCGGCGACATCTTGGCTTTCGTCGGGCATCAAGCTGAGATATGCATTTTCAACGATAATCTTGGTGAGACTTCTGTCAGAAGTATGCAGAATCATCGGGATCGCTCTTTTCGAGCTATTTAATGCGAGAAACACGTTGTCTGGATGTTTTCACGACTCCACAGTGCGTTTGATATGCAGAACCGGCGACATCTTGATTTTCGTGAGGTTTCAAGCTGAGATATAGATTGTCTATGATAATCTTGGTGCGACTTCAGTCAGAAATATACAGAATCATCTAGATCGCTCTTTTCAAGGTATTTAATGCGAAAAAACAAATTTTCTGGTGTTTTCAACATTCCACAGTGCGTTTTATATGCAGAACCGGCGATATGTTGATTTTCGTGGTGTTTCCAGCTGAGATATGGATTTTCTGCGATAATCTTGGTGAGACTTCTGTCAGAAGTATGCAGAGTCATCGAGATCCCTTTTTTCCAGCTACTTATTGCGCGAAACACGATATCTGGTGTTTTCACCACTCCACAGTGCGTTTGATATACAGAACCGGCGATATGTTGATTTTCGTGGTGTTTCCAGCTGAGATATGCATTTTCTGCGATGATCTTGGTGAGTCTTCTGTCAGAAGTATGCAGAGTCATCGAGATCCCTTTTTTCGAGCTACTTATTGCGCGAAACACGATATCTGGTGTTTTCACCACTCCACAGTGCGTTTGATATACAGAACCGGAGACATCTTGGATTTCGTCGGGGTTCATACTGAGATATGCATTCTCTGCGATAATCTTGGTGAGTCTTCTGTCAGAAGTATGCAGAATCATCTAGATCGCTCTTTTCGAGCTAGTTAATGCGAGAAACACGTTTTCTGGTGTATTCACCACTCCACAGTACGTTTGATGTGCAGAACCGGAGATAACTTGGTTTTCGTGAGGTTTCAAGCTGAGATATGGATTTTCTGCGATAATCTTGGTGAGACTTCAGTCAGAAGTATACAGAATCATCTAGATCGCTCTTTCCAAGCTATTTAATGCGAAAAAACAAATTTTCTGGTGTTTTCAACATTCCACAGTGCGTTTTATATGCAGAACCGGCGATATGTTGATTTTCGTGGTGTTTCCAGCTGAGATATGCATTTTCTGCGATGATCTTGGTGAGTCTTCTGTCAGAAGTATGCAGAGTCATCGAGATCCCAGTTTTCGAGCTACTTATTGCGCGAAACACGATATCTGGTGTTTTCAACACTCCACAGTGCGTTTGATATGCAGAACTGGCAACATCTTGATTTTCGTGAGGTTTCAAGCTGAGATATGCATTTTCTGACATAATATTGGTGAGACTTCAGTCAGAAGTATGCAGAATCATCTAGATCGCTCGTTTCGAGCTATTTAATGCGAGAAACACGTTATCTGGTGTTTTCACCACTCCACAGTGCGTTTGATATGCAGAACCGGCGACATCTTGGCTTTCGTCGGGCATCAAGCTGAGATATGCATTTTCAACGATAATCTTGGTGAGACTTCTGTCAGAAGTATGCAGAATCATCGGGATCGCTCTTTTCGAGCTATTTAATGCGAGAAACACGTTGTCTGGATGTTTTCACGACTCCACAGTGCGTTTGATATGCAGAACCGGCGACATCTTGATTTTCGTGAGGTTTCAAGCTGAGATATGGATTGTCTATGATAATCTTGGTGCGACTTCAGTCAGAAGTATACAGAATCATCTAGATCGCTCTTTTCAAGCTATTTAATGCGAAAAAACAAATTTTCTGGTGTTTTCAACATTCCACAGTGCGTTTTATATGCAGAACCGGCGATATGTTGATATTCGTGGTGTTTCCAGCTGAGATATGCATTTTCTGCGATGATGTTGGTGAGTCTTCTGTCAGAAGTATGCAGAGTCATCGAGATCCCTTTTTTCGAGCTACTTATTGCGCGAAACACGATATCTGGTGTTTTCACCACTCCACAGTGCGTTTGATATAGAGAACCGGCGACATCTTGGATTTCGTCGGGGTTCATACTGAGATATGCATTCTCTGCGATAATCTTGGTGAGTCTTCTGTCAGAAGTATTCAGAATCATCTATATCGCTCTTTTCGAGCTAGTTAATGCGAGAAACACGTTTTCTGGTGTATTCACCACTCCACAGTACGTTTGATGTGCAGAACCGGAGATAACTTGGTTTTCGTGAGGTTTCAAGCTGAGATATGGATTTTCTGCGATAATCTTCGTGACACTTCAGTCAGAAGTATGCAGAATCATTTAGATCGCTCTTTTCGAGCTAATTAATGTGAAAAAACAAGTTTTCTGGTGTTTTCAACATTCCACAGTGCGTGTGATATGCAGAACCGGCGATATCTTGATTTTCGTGGTGTTTCCAGCTGAGATATGCATTTTCTGCGATAATCTTGGTGAGTCTTCTGTCAGAAGTATGCAGAATCATCGAGATCCCTTTTTTCGAGCTATTTAATGCGAGAAACACGTTTTCTGGTGTATTAACCACTCCACAGTACGTTTGACATGCAGAACCGGCGAAATCTTGCTTTTCGTGGGTTTTCAAGCTGAGATATGCATTTTCTGCGATAATCATGGTGAGACTTCTGTCAGAAGTATGCAGAATCTTCGAGAACGCTCTTTTCGAGCTACATAATGCGAGAAACACGATATCTGGTGTTTTCACCACTCCACAGTGCGTTTGATATGCAGAACCGGCAACATCTTGATTTTCGTGAGGTTTCAAGCTGAGATATGCATTTTCTGACATAATATTGGTGAGACTTCAGTCAGAAGTATGCAGAATCATCTAGATCGCTCGTTTCGAGCTATTTAATGCGAAAAAACAAGTTTTCTGGTGTTTTCAACATTCCACAGTGCGTGTGATATGCAGAACCGGCGATATCTTGATTTTCGTGGTGTTTCCATCTGAGATATGCATTTTCTGCGATAATCTTGGTGAGTCTTCTGTCAGAAGTATGCAGAATCATCTAGATCGCTGTTTTCAAGCTATGTAATGCGAAAAAACAAGTTTTCTGGTGTTTTCAACATTCCACAGCGCGTTTTATATGCAGAACCGGCGATATCTTGATTTTCGTTGTGTTTCCAGCTGAGATATGCATTTTCTGCGATAATCTTGGTGAGTCTTCTGTCAGAAGTATGCAGAATCATCGAGATCCCTCTTTGCGAGCTATTTAATGCGAGAAACACGATATCTGGTGTTTTCACCACTCCACAGTACGTTTGACATGCAGAACCGGCGAAATCTTGCTTTTCGTGGGTTTTCAAGCTGAGATATGCATTTTCTGCGATAATCTTGGTGAGACTTCTGTCAGAAGTATGCAGAATCTTCGAGAACGCTCTTTTCGAGCTACATAATGCGAGAAACACGATATCTGGTTTTTTCACCACTCCACAGTGCGTTTGATATGCAGAACCGGCAACATCTTGATTTTCGTGAGGTTTCAAGCTGAGATATGCATTTTCTGACATAATATTGGTGAGACTTCAGTCAGAAGTATGCAGAATCATCTAGATCGCTCGTTTCGAGCTATTTAATGCGAAAAAACAAGTTTTCTGGTGTTTTCAACATTCCACAGTGCGTGTGATATGCAGAACCGGCGATATCTTGATTTTCGTGGTGTTTCCATCTGAGATATGCATTCTCTGCGATAATCTTGGTAAGTCTTCTGTCAGAAGTATGTAGAACCATCTGGATCGCTCTTTTCGAGCTATTTAATGCGAGAAACACGTTTTCTGGTGTATTCACCACTCCACAGTACGTTTGACATGCAGAACCAGAGATATCTTTGTTTCGGTCGGGTTTCAAGCTGAGATATGGTATTTTCTACGATAATCTAAGAGAGACTTCTGTCAGAATTATGCAGAATCTTCGAGAACGCTCTTTTCGAGCTACATAATGCGAGAAACACGTTATCTGGTGTTTTCACCACTCCACAGTGCGTTTGATATGCAGAACCGGCGACATCTTGGCTTTCGTCGGGCATCAAGCTGAGATATGCATTTTCAACGATAATCTTGGTGAGACTTCTGTCAGAAGTATGCAGAATCATCGGGATCGCTCTTTTCGAGCTATTTAATGCGAGAAACACGTTGTCTGGATGTTTTCACGACTCCACAGTGCGTTTGATATGCAGAACCGGCGACATCTTGATTTTCGTGAGGTTTCAAGCTGAGATATAGATTGTCTATGATAATCTTGGTGCGACTTCAGTCAGAAATATACAGAATCATCTAGATCGCTCTTTTCAAGGTATTTAATGCGAAAAAACAAATTTTCTGGTGTTTTCAACATTCCACAGTGCGTTTTATATGCAGAACCGGCGATATGTTGATTTTCGTGGTGTTTCCAGCTGAGATATGGATTTTCTGCGATAATCTTGGTGAGACTTCTGTCAGAAGTATGCAGAGTCATCGAGATCCCTTTTTTCCAGCTACTTATTGCGCGAAACACGATATCTGGTGTTTTCACCACTCCACAGTGCGTTTGATATACAGAACCGGCGATATGTTGATTTTCGTGGTGTTTCCAGCTGAGATATGCATTTTCTGCGATGATCTTGGTGAGTCTTCTGTCAGAAGTATGCAGAGTCATCGAGATCCCTTTTTTCGAGCTACTTATTGCGCGAAACACGATATCTGGTGTTTTCACCACTCCACAGTGCGTTTGATATACAGAACCGGAGACATCTTGGATTTCGTCGGGGTTCATACTGAGATATGCATTCTCTGCGATAATCTTGGTGAGTCTTCTGTCAGAAGTATGCAGAATCATCTAGATCGCTCTTTTCGAGCTAGTTAATGCGAGAAACACGTTTTCTGGTGTATTCACCACTCCACAGTACGTTTGATGTGCAGAACCGGAGATAACTTGGTTTTCGTGAGGTTTCAAGCTGAGATATGGATTTTCTGCGATAATCTTGGTGAGACTTCAGTCAGAAGTATACAGAATCATCTAGATCGCTCTTTCCAAGCTATTTAATGCGAAAAAACAAATTTTCTGGTGTTTTCAACATTCCACAGTGCGTTTTATATGCAGAACCGGCGATATGTTGATTTTCGTGGTGTTTCCAGCTGAGATATGCATTTTCTGCGATGATCTTGGTGAGTCTTCTGTCAGAAGTATGCAGAGTCATCGAGATCCCAGTTTTCGAGCTACTTATTGCGCGAAACACGATATCTGGTGTTTTCAACACTCCACAGTGCGTTTGATATGCAGAACTGGCAACATCTTGATTTTCGTGAGGTTTCAAGCTGAGATATGCATTTTCTGACATAATATTGGTGAGACTTCAGTCAGAAGTATGCAGAATCATCTAGATCGCTCGTTTCGAGCTATTTAATGCGAGAAACACGTTATCTGGTGTTTTCACCACTCCACAGTGCGTTTGATATGCAGAACCGGCGACATCTTGGCTTTCGTCGGGCATCAAGCTGAGATATGCATTTTCAACGATAATCTTGGTGAGACTTCTGTCAGAAGTATGCAGAATCATCGGGATCGCTCTTTTCGAGCTATTTAATGCGAGAAACACGTTGTCTGGATGTTTTCACGACTCCACAGTGCGTTTGATATGCAGAACCGGCGACATCTTGATTTTCGTGAGGTTTCAAGCTGAGATATGGATTGTCTATGATAATCTTGGTGCGACTTCAGTCAGAAGTATACAGAATCATCTAGATCGCTCTTTTCAAGCTATTTAATGCGAAAAAACAAATTTTCTGGTGTTTTCAACATTCCACAGTGCGTTTTATATGCAGAACCGGCGATATGTTGATATTCGTGGTGTTTCCAGCTGAGATATGCATTTTCTGCGATGATGTTGGTGAGTCTTCTGTCAGAAGTATGCAGAGTCATCGAGATCCCTTTTTTCGAGCTACTTATTGCGCGAAACACGATATCTGGTGTTTTCACCACTCCACAGTGCGTTTGATATAGAGAACCGGCGACATCTTGGATTTCGTCGGGGTTCATACTGAGATATGCATTCTCTGCGATAATCTTGGTGAGTCTTCTGTCAGAAGTATTCAGAATCATCTATATCGCTCTTTTCGAGCTAGTTAATGCGAGAAACACGTTTTCTGGTGTATTCACCACTCCACAGTACGTTTGATGTGCAGAACCGGAGATAACTTGGTTTTCGTGAGGTTTCAAGCTGAGATATGGATTTTCTGCGATAATCTTCGTGACACTTCAGTCAGAAGTATGCAGAATCATTTAGATCGCTCTTTTCGAGCTAATTAATGTGAAAAAACAAGTTTTCTGGTGTTTTCAACATTCCACAGTGCGTGTGATATGCAGAACCGGCGATATCTTGATTTTCGTGGTGTTTCCAGCTGAGATATGCATTTTCTGCGATAATCTTGGTGAGTCTTCTGTCAGAAGTATGCAGAATCATCGAGATCCCTTTTTTCGAGCTATTTAATGCGAGAAACACGTTTTCTGGTGTATTAACCACTCCACAGTACGTTTGACATGCAGAACCGGCGAAATCTTGCTTTTCGTGGGTTTTCAAGCTGAGATATGCATTTTCTGCGATAATCATGGTGAGACTTCTGTCAGAAGTATGCAGAATCTTCGAGAACGCTCTTTTCGAGCTACATAATGCGAGAAACACGATATCTGGTGTTTTCACCACTCCACAGTGCGTTTGATATGCAGAACCGGCAACATCTTGATTTTCGTGAGGTTTCAAGCTGAGATATGCATTTTCTGACATAATATTGGTGAGACTTCAGTCAGAAGTATGCAGAATCATCTAGATCGCTCGTTTCGAGCTATTTAATGCGAAAAAACAAGTTTTCTGGTGTTTTCAACATTCCACAGTGCGTGTGATATGCAGAACCGGCGATATCTTGATTTTCGTGGTGTTTCCATCTGAGATATGCATTTTCTGCGATAATCTTGGTGAGTCTTCTGTCAGAAGTATGCAGAATCATCTAGATCGCTGTTTTCAAGCTATGTAATGCGAAAAAACAAGTTTTCTGGTGTTTTCAACATTCCACAGCGCGTTTTATATGCAGAACCGGCGATATCTTGATTTTCGTTGTGTTTCCAGCTGAGATATGCATTTTCTGCGATAATCTTGGTGAGTCTTCTGTCAGAAGTATGCAGAATCATCGAGATCCCTCTTTGCGAGCTATTTAATGCGAGAAACACGATATCTGGTGTTTTCACCACTCCACAGTACGTTTGACATGCAGAACCGGCGAAATCTTGCTTTTCGTGGGTTTTCAAGCTGAGATATGCATTTTCTGCGATAATCTTGGTGAGACTTCTGTCAGAAGTATGCAGAATCTTCGAGAACGCTCTTTTCGAGCTACATAATGCGAGAAACACGATATCTGGTTTTTTCACCACTCCACAGTGCGTTTGATATGCAGAACCGGCAACATCTTGATTTTCGTGAGGTTTCAAGCTGAGATATGCATTTTCTGACATAATATTGGTGAGACTTCAGTCAGAAGTATGCAGAATCATCTAGATCGCTCGTTTCGAGCTATTTAATGCGAAAAAACAAGTTTTCTGGTGTTTTCAACATTCCACAGTGCGTGTGATATGCAGAACCGGCGATATCTTGATTTTCGTGGTGTTTCCATCTGAGATATGCATTCTCTGCGATAATCTTGGTAAGTCTTCTGTCAGAAGTATGTAGAACCATCTGGATCGCTCTTTTCGAGCTATTTAATGCGAGAAACACGTTTTCTGGTGTATTCACCACTCCACAGTACGTTTGACATGCAGAACCAGAGATATCTTTGTTTCGGTCGGGTTTCAAGCTGAGATATGGTATTTTCTACGATAATCTAGGAGAGACTTCTGTCAGAAGTATGCAGAATCTTCGAGAACGCTCTTTTCGAGCTACATAATGCGAGAAACACGTTATCTGGTGTTTTCACCACTCCACAGTGCGTTTGATATGCAGAACCGGCGACATCTTGGCTTTCGTCGGGCATCAAGCTGAGATATGCATTTTCAACGATAATCTTGGTGAGACTTCTATCAGAAGTATGCAGAATCATCGGGATCGCTCTTTTCGAGCTATTTAATGCGAGAAACACGTTGTCTGGATGTTTTCACGACTCCACAGTGCGTTTGATATGCAGAACCGGCGACATCTTGATTTTCGTGAGGTTTCAAGCTGAGATATAGATTGTCTATGATAATCTTGGTGCGACTTCAGTCAGAAAATTACAGAATCATCTAGATCGCTCTTTTCAAGCTATTTAATGCGAAAAAACAAATTTTCTGGTGTTTTCAACATTCCACAGTGCGTTTTATATGCAGAACCGGCGATATGTTGATTTTCGTGGTGTTTCCAGCTGAGATATGCATTTTCTGCGATGATCTTGGTGAGTCTTCTGTCAGAAGTATGCAGAGTCATCGAGATCCCTTTTTTCGAGCTACTTATTGCGCGAAACACGATATCTGGTGTTTTCACCACTCCACAGTGCGTTTGATATACAGAACCGGCGACATCTTGGATTTCGTCGGGGTTCATACTGAGATATGCATTCTCTGCGATAATCTTGGTGAGTCTTCTGTCAGAAGTATGCAGAATCATCTAGATCGCTCTTTTCGAGCTAGTTAATGCGAGAAACACGTTTTCTGGTGTATTCACCACTCCACAGTACGTTTGATGTGCAGAACCGGAGATAACTTGGTTTTCGTGAGGTTTCAAGCTGAGATATGGATTTTCTGCGATAATCTTGGTGAGACTTCTGTCAGAAGTATGCAGAGTCATCGAGATCCCTTTTTTCCAGCTACTTATTGCGCGAAACACGATATCTGGTGTTTTCACCACTCCACAGTGCGTTTGATATACAGAACCGGCGATATGTTGATTTACGTGGTGTTTCCAGCTGAGATATGCATTTTCTGCGATGATCTTGGTGAGTCTTCTGTCAGAAGTATGCAGAGTCATCGAGATCCCTTTTTTCGAGCTACTTATTGCGCGAAACACGATATCTGGTGTTTTCACCACTCCACAGTGCGTTTGATATACAGAACCGGCGACATCTTGGATTTCGTCGGGGTTCATACTGAGATATGCATTCTCTGCGATAATCTTGGTGAGTCTTCTGTCAGAAGTATGCAGAATCATCTAGATCGCTCTTTTCGAGCTAGTTAATGCGAGAAACACGTTTTCTGGTGTATTCACCACTCCACAGTACGTTTGATGTGCAGAACCGGAGATAACTTGGTTTTCGTGAGGTTTCAAGCTGAGATATGGATTTTCTGCGATAATCTTGGTGAGACTTCAGTCAGAAGTATACAGAATCATCTAGATTGCACTTTTCAAGCTATTTAATGCGAAAAAACAAATTTTCTGGTGTTTTCAACATTCCACAGTGCGTGTGATATGCAGAACCGGCGATATCTTGATTTTCGTGGTGTTTCCAGCTGAGATATGCATTTTCTGCGATAATCTTGGTGAGTCTTCTGTCAGAAGTATGCAGAATCATCGAGATCCCTTTTTTCGAGCTATTTAATGCGAGAAACACGTTTTCTGGTGTATTCACCACTCCACAGTACGTTTGACATGCAGAACCGGCGAAATCTTGCTTTTCGTGGGTTTTCAAGCTGAGATATGCATTTTCTGCGATAATCTTGGTGAGACTTCTGTCAGAAGTATGCAGAATCTTCGAGAACGCTCTTTTCGAGCTACATAATGCGAGAAACACGATATCTGGTGTTTTCACCACTCCACAGTGCGTTTGATATGCAGAACCGGCGATATCTTGATTTTCGTGGTGTTTCCAGCTGAGATATGCATTTTATGCGATAATCTTGGTGAGTCTTCTGTCAGAAGTATGCAGAATCATCGAGATCCCTCTTTGCGAGCTATTTAATGCGAGAAACACGATATCTGGTGTTTTCACCACTCCACAGTACGTTTGACATGCAGAACCGGCGAAATCTTGCTTTTCGTGGGTTTTCAAGCTGAGATATGCATTTTCTGCGATAATCTTGGTGAGACTTCTGTCAGAAGTATGCAGAATCTTCGAGAACGCTCTTTTCGAGCTACATAATGCGAGAAACACGATATCTGGTGTTTTCACCACTCCACAGTGCGTTTGATATGCAGAACCGGCAACATCTTGATTTTCGTGAGGTTTCAAGCTGAGATATGCATTTTTTGACATAATATTGGTGAGACTTCAGTCACAAGTATGCAGAATCATCTAGATCGCTCGTTTCGAGCTATTTAATGCGAAAAAACAAGTTTTCTGGTGTTTTCAACATTCCACAGTGCGTGTGATATGCAGAACCGGCGATATCTTGATTTTCGTGGTGTTTCCATCTGAGATATGCATTTTCTGCGATAATCTTGGTGAGTCTTCTGTCAGAAGTATGCAGAATCATCTAGATCGCTGTTTTCAAGCTATGTAATGCGAAAAAACAAGTTTTCTGGTGTTTTCAACATTCCACAGCGCGTTTTATATGCAGAACCGGCGATATCTTGATTTTCGTTGTGTTTCCAGCTGAGATATGCATTTTCTGCGATAATCTTGGTGAGTCTTCTGTCAGAAGTATGCAGAATCATCGAGATCCCTCTTTGCGAGCTATTTAATGCGAGAAAGACGATATCTGGTGTTTTCACCACTCCACAGTACGTTTGACATGCAGAACCGGCGAAATCTTGCTTTTCGTGGGTTTTCAAGCTGAGATATGCATTTTCTGCGATAATCTTGGTGAGACTTCTGTCAGAAGTATGCAGAATCTTCGAGAACGCTCTTTTCGAGCTACATAATGCGAGAAACACGATATCTGGTGTTTTCACCACTCCACAGTGCGTTTGATATGCAGAACCGGCAACATCTTGATTTTCGTGAGGTTTCAAGCTGAGATATGCATTTTCTGACATAATATTGGTGAGACTTCAGTCAGAAGTATGCAGAATCATCTAGATCGCTCGTTTCGAGCTATTTAATGCGAAAAAACAAGTTTTCTGGTGTTTTCAACATTCCACAGTGCGTGTGATATGCAGAACCGGCGAAATCTTGATTTTCGTGGTGTTTCCATCTGAGATATGCATTCTCTGCGATAATCTTGGTAAGTCTTCTGTCAGAAGTATGTAGAACCATATGGATCGCTCTTTTCGAGCTATTTAATGCGAGAAACACGTTTTCTGGTGTATTCACCACTCCACAGTACGTTTGACATGCAGAACCAGAGATATCTTTGTTTCGGTCGGGTTTCAAGCTGAGATATGGTATTTTCTACGATAATCTAGGAGAGACTTCTGTCAGAAGTATGCAGAATCTTCGAGAACGCTCTTTTCGAGCTACATAATGCGAGAAACACGTTATCTGGTGTTTTCACCACTCCACAGTGCGTTTGATATGCAGAACCGGCGACATCTTGGCTTTCGTCGGGCATCAAGCTGAGATATGCATTTTCAACGATAATCTTGGTGAGACTTCTATCAGAAGTATGCAGAATCATCGGGATCGCTCTTTTCGAGCTATTTAATGCGAGAAACACGTTGTCTGGATGTTTTCACGACTCCACAGTGCGTTTGATATGCAGAACCGGCGACATCTTGATTTTCGTGAGGTTTCAAGCTGAGATATAGATTGTCTATGATAATCTTGGTGCGACTTCAGTCAGAAAATTACAGAATCATCTAGATCGCTCTTTTCAAGCTATTTAATGCGAAAAAACAAATTTTCTGGTGTTTTCAACATTCCACAGTGCGTTTTATATGCAGAACCGGCGATATGTTGATTTTCGTGGTGTTTCCAGCTGAGATATGCATTTTCTGCGATAATCTTGGTGAGACTTCTGTCAGAAGTATGCAGAGTCATCGAGATCCCTTTTTTCCAGCTACTTATTGCGCGAAACACGATATCTGGTGTTTTCACCACTCCACAGTGCGTTTGATATACAGAACCGGCGATATGTTGATTTACGTGGTGTTTCCAGCTGAGATATGCATTTTCTGCGATGATCTTGGTGAGTCTTCTGTCAGAAGTATGCAGAGTCATCGAGATCCCTTTTTTCGAGCTACTTATTGCGCGAAACACGATATCTGGTGTTTTCACCACTCCACAGTGCGTTTGATATACAGAACCGGCGACATCTTGGATTTCGTCGGGGTTCATACTGAGATATGCATTCTCTGCGATAATCTTGGTGAGTCTTCTGTCAGAAGTATGCAGAATCATCTAGATCGCTCTTTTCGAGCTAGTTAATGCGAGAAACACGTTTTCTGGTGTATTCACCACTCCACAGTACGTTTGATGTGCAGAACCGGAGATAACTTGGTTTTCGTGAGGTTTCAAGCTGAGATATGGATTTTCTGCGATAATCTTGGTGAGACTTCAGTCAGAAGTATACAGAATCATCTAGATTGCACTTTTCAAGCTATTTAATGCGAAAAAACAAATTTTCTGGTGTTTTCAACATTCCACAGTGCGTGTGATATGCAGAACCGGCGATATCTTGATTTTCGTGGTGTTTCCAGCTGAGATATGCATTTTCTGCGATAATCTTGGTGAGTCTTCTGTCAGAAGTATGCAGAATCATCGAGATCCCTTTTTTCGAGCTATTTAATGCGAGAAACACGTTTTCTGGTGTATTCACCACTCCACAGTACGTTTGACATGCAGAACCGGCGAAATCTTGCTTTTCGTGGGTTTTCAAGCTGAGATATGCATTTTCTGCGATAATCTTGGTGAGACTTCTGTCAGAAGTATGCAGAATCTTCGAGAACGCTCTTTTCGAGCTACGTAATGCGAGAAACACGATATCTGGTGTTTTCACCACTCCACAGTGCGTTTGATATGCAGAACCGGCGATATCTTGATTTTCGTGGTGTTTCCAGCTGAGATATGCATTTTCTGCGATAATCTTGGTGAGTCTTCTGTCAGAAGTATGCAGAATCATCGAGATCCCTCTTTGCGAGCTATTTAATGCGAGAAACACGATATCTGGTGTTTTCACCACTCCACAGTACGTTTGACATGCAGAACCGGCGAAATCTTGCTTTTCGTGGGTTTTCAACCTGAGATATGCATTTTCGTCGATAATCTTGGTGAGACTACTGTCAGAAGTATGCAGAATCTTCGAGAACGCTCTTTTCGAGCTACATAATGCGAGAAACACGTTATCTGGTGTTTTCACCACTCCACAGTGCGTTTGATATGCAGAAACTGCGACATCTTGGCTTTCGTCGGGTATCAAGCTGAGATATGCATTTTCAACGATAATCTTGGTGAGACTTTAGTCAGAAGTATGCAGAATCATCTAGATCGCTCGTTTCGAGCTATTTAATGCGAAAAAACAAGTTTTCTGGTGTTTTCACCGCTCCACAGTGCGTTTGATATGCAGAACCGGCGATATCTTGATTTTCGTGGTGTTTCCAGCTGAGATATGCATTTTCTGCGATAATCTTGGTGAGTCTTCTGTCAGAAGTATGCAGAATCATCTAGATCGCTCGTTTCGAGCTATTTAATGCGAAAAAACAAGTTTTCTGTTGTTTTGACCACTCCACAGTGCGTATGATATGTAGAGCCGCCGATAACTTTGTCTTCGCGGGGTTTCCAGCTGAAATATGCATTTTCTGCGATGATCTTGGTGTTTCATCTATGAGAAGTATGCAGAATGATCGAGAACGCTCTTTTCGAGTTAGTTAATGCGAGAAACACGTTTTCTGGTGTTTTCAACATTCCACAGTGCGTCTGATATGCAGAACCGACGATATCGTGGTTTTCGTGGTGTTTCCAGCTGAGATATGCATTTTCTGCGATAATCTTGGTGGGTCTTCTGTCAGCAGTATGCAGAATCATCTAGATCACTCTTTTCGAGCTACTTAATGCGAGAACCACGTTATCTGGTGTATTGACCACTCCCCAGTGCGTTTGATATGCAGAACCGGCGACATCTTGGTTTTCGTGGGGTTTCCAGCTGAAATATGCATTTTCAACGATAATCTTGGTGAGATTTCAGTCAGAAGTATACAGAATCTTCTAGATCGCTCTTTTCGAGCTATTTAATGCGAGAAACACCTTATGTGGTGATTTCACCACTCCACAGTGCGTTTGATATGCAGAACCGACGACATCTTGACTTTCGTCGGGTATCAAGCTGAGATATGCATTTTCTGCGATAATCTTGGTGTTTCATCTATGAGAAGTATGCAGAATCATCGTGAACGCTCTTTGCGAGCTAGTTAATGCGAGAAACACGTTTTCTGGTGTTTTCACCACTCCACAGTGCGTCAGATATGCAGAACCGGAGATAACTTGGTTTTCGTGAGGTTTCAAGCTGAGATATGCATTTTCTGCGATTATCTTGGTGAGACTTCTGTCAGAAGTATGCATAATCATCGGGATCGCACTTCTCGAGCTATTTAATGCGAGAAACACGTTATCTGGTTGTTTTCAACACTCCACAGTGCGTTTGATTTGCAGAACCGGCGACATCTTGATTTTCGTGAGGTTTCAAGCTGAGATATGCATTTTCTGCGATAATCTTGGTGAGACTTCTGTCAGAAGTATGCAGAATCATCGTGATCGCTCTTTTCGAGCTATTTAATGCGAGAAACACGTTGTCTGGTTGTTTTCACGACTCCACAGTGCGTTTTATATGCAGAACCGGCGACATCTTAATTTTCGTGATGTTTCAAGATGAGATATGGATTTTCTGCGATAATCTTGGTGAGACTTCAGTCAGAAGTATGCAGAATCATCTAGATCGCTCGTTTCAAGCTATTTACTGCGAAAAAACAAGTTTTCTAGTGTTTTCACGACACCACAGTGCGTTTGATATCCAGAACCGGCGACATCTAGATTTTCGTGAGATTTCAACCTGAGATATGCATTTTCGTCGATAATCTTGGTGAGTCTTCTGTCAGTAGTATGCAGAATCATCGGGACCCCTCTTTTCGAGCTATTTAATGCGAGAAACACGTTATCTGTTGTTTTCACCACTCCGCAGTGTGTTTGATATGCAGAACCGGCGACATCTTGATTTTCAAGAGATTTCAACCTGAGATATGCATTTTCTACGATAATCTTGGTGAGACTTCCGTCAGAAGTATGCAGAATCTTCTAGATCGCTCGTTTCGAGCTATTTAATGCGAGAAACATGTTATCTGGTGTTTTCATCACTCCACAGGGCGTTTGATATGCAGAACCGGCGATATCTTAATTTTCGTGATGTTTCAAGCTGAGATATGGATTTTCTGCGATAATCTTGGTGAGACTTCAGTCAGAGGTATGCAGAATCATCTAGATCGCTCTTTTCAAGCTATTTAATGCGAGACACACGTTTTCTGGTGTTTTCAACATTCCACAGTGCGTCTGATATGCAGAACCGACGATATCGTGGTTTTCGTGGTGTTTCCAGCTGAGATATGCATTTTCTGCGATAATCTTGGTGGGTCTTCTGTCAGCAGTATGCAGAATCATCTAGATCACTCTTTTCGAGCTACTTAATGCGAGAACCACGTTATCTGGTGTATTGACCACTCCCCAGTGCGTTTGATATGCAGAACCGGCGACATCTTGGTTTTCGTGGGGTTTCCAGCTGAAATATGCATTTTCAACGATAATCATGGTGAGATTTCAGTCAGAAGTATGCAGAATCATCTAGATCGCTCGTTTCGAGCTATTTAATGCGAAAAACAAGTTTTCTGGTGTTTTCAACATTCCACAGTGCGTTTGATATGCAGAACCGGCGATATCTTGATTTTCGTGGTGTTTCCAGCTGAGATATGCATTTTCTGCGATAATATTAGTGAGACTTCAGTCAGAAGTATACAGAATCTTCTAGATCGCTCGTTTCGAGCTATTTAATGCGAGAAACACGTTATCTGGTGTATTGACCACTCCACAGGGCGTTTGATATGTAGAGCCGCCGATAACTTGGTTTTCGTGGGGTTTCCAGCTGAAATATGCATTTTCTGCGATAATCTTGGTGAGTCTTCTGTCAGAAGTATGCAGAATCATCGAGATCGCTCTATTTGAGCTATTTAATGCGAGAAACATGTTATCTGGTGTTTTCATCACTCCACAGGGCGTTTGATATGCAGAACCGGCGACATCTCGGTTTTCGTGGGGTTTCCAGCTGAGATATGCATTTTCTGCGATAATCTTTGTGAGACTTCTGTCAGAAGCATGCAGAATCATCGGGATCGCTCTTTTCGAGCTATTTAATGCGAGAAACACCTTATGTGGTGATTTCACCACTCCACAGTGCGTTTGATATGCAGAACCGACGACATCTTGACTTTCGTCGGGTATCAAGCTGAGATATGCATTTTCTGCGATAATCTTGGTGTTTCATCTATGAGAAGTATGCAGAATCATCGTGAACGCTCTTTTCGAGCTAGTTAATGCGAGAAACACGTTTTCTGGTGTTTTCACCACTCCACAGTGCGTCTGATATGCAGAACCGGCGACATCTTGGATTTCGTCGGGTTTCAAGCTGAAATATGCATTTTCTGCGATAATATTGGTAAGACTTCAGTCAGAAGTATGCGGAAACATCGAGATCGCTCTTTTCGAGCTATTTAATGCAAGAAACACGTTATCTGGTGTATTTACCACTCCACAGTGCGTTTGATATGCAGAACCGGCGACATCTAGATTTTAGTGAGATTTCAACCTGAGATATGCATTTTCGTCGATAATCTAGGTGAGTCTTCTGTCAGTAGTATGCAGAATCATCGGGACCCCTCTTTTCGAGCTATTTAATGCGAGAAACACGTTATCTGTTGTTTTCACCACTCCGCAGTGCGTTTGATATGCAGAACCGGCGACATCTTGATTTTCGTGAGATTTCAACCTGAGATATGCATTTTCTACGATAATCTTGGTGAGACTTCCGTCAGAAGTATGCAGAATCTTCGAGATCGCTCTTTTCGAGCTATTTAATGCGAGAAACACGTTATCTGGTGTTTCCACGACACCACAGTGCGTTTGATATCCAGAACAGGCGACATCTTGAATTTCGTGAGATTTCAACCTGAGATATGCATTTTCGTCGATAATCTTGGTGATACTTCTGTCAGAAGTATGCAGAATCTTCGAGAACGCTCTTTTCGAGCTACATAATGCGAGAAACACGTTATCTGGTGTTTTCACCACTCCACAGTGCGTTTGATATGCAGAACCAGCGACATCTTGACTTTCGTCGGGTATCAAGCTGAGATATGCATTTTCTGCGATAATCTTGTTGAGACTTCTGTCAGAAGTACGCAGAATCATCGGGATCGCTCTTTTCGAGCTATTTAATGCGAGAAACACGTTGTCTGGTCGTTTTCACGACTCCACAGTGCGTTTTATATGCAGAACCGGCGACATCTTAATTTTCGTGATGTTTCAAGCTGAGATATGGATTTTCTGCGATAACCTTGGTGAGACTTCAGTCAGAAGTATGCAGAATCATCTAGATCGCTCTTTTCAAGCTATTTAATGCGAATAAACAAGTTTTCTAGTGTTTTCACGACACCACAGTGCGTTTGATATCCAGAACCGGCGACATCTAGATTTTCGTGAGATTTCAACCTGAGATATGCATTTTCGTCGATAATCTTGGTGAGTCTTCTGTCAGTAGTATGCAGAATCATCGGGACCCCTCTTTTCGAGCTATTTAATGCGAGAAACACGTTATCTGTTGTTTTCGCCACTCCTCAGTGCGTTTGATATGCCGAACCGGCGACATCTTGATTTTCGTGAGATTTCAACCTGAGATATGCATTTTCTACGATAATCTTGGTGAGACTTCCGTCAGAAGTATGCAGAATCTTCGAGATCGCTCTTTTCGAGCTATTTAATGCGAGAAACACGTTATCTGGTGTTTTCACGACACCACAGTGCGTTTGATATCCAGAACAGGCGACATCTTGAATTTCGTGAGATTTCAACCTGAGATATGCATTTTCTTCGATAATCTTGGTGAGACTTCTGTCAGAAGTATGCAGAATCTTCGAGAACGCTCTTTTCGAGCTACATAATGCGAGAAACACGTTATCTGGTGTTTTCACCACTCCACAGTGCGTTTGATATGCAGAACCAGCGACATCTTGGCTTTCGTCGGGTATCAAGCTGAGATATGCATTTTCAACGATAATCTTGGTGAGACTTCTGTCAGAAGTATGCAGAATCATCGGGATCGCTCTTTTCGAGCTATTTAATGCGAGAAACACGTTGTCTGGTTGTTTTCACGACTCCACAGTGCGTTTGATATGCAGAACCGGCGACATCTTAATTTTCGTGATGTTTCAAGCTGAGATATGGATTTTCTGCGATAATCTTGGTGAGACTTCAGTCAGAGGTATGCAGAATCATCTAGATCGCTCTTTTCAAGCTATTTAATGCGAAAAAACAAGTTTTCTAGTGTTTTCAACATTCCACAGTGCGTTTGATATGCAGAACCGGCGACATCTTGGATTTCGTCGGGTTTCAAGCTGAGATATGCATTTTCTACAATAATCTTGGTGAGACTTCTGTCAGAAGTATGCAGAATCTTCGAGATCGCTCTTTTCGAGCTACTTAATGCGAGAAACACGATATCTGGTGTTTTCACCACTCCACAGTGCGTTTGATATGCAGAACCGGCGATATCTTGATTTTCGTGGTGTTTCCAGCTGAGATATGCATTTTCTGCGATAATCTTGGTGAGTCTTCTGTCAGAAGTATGCAGAATCATCTAGATCGCTTATTTCGAGCTATTTAATGCGAGAAACACGTTTTCTGGTGTATTCACCACTCCACAGTGCGTTTGATATGCAGAACCGGCGGCTTCTTGGATTTCGTCGGGGTTCATACTGAGATATGCATTTTCTACGATAATCTTGGTGAGACTTCTGTCAGAAGTATGCAGAATCATCGAGATCGCTCTTTTCGAGCTATTTAATGCGAGAAACTCGTTTTCTGGTGTATTCACCACTCCACAGTACGTTTGACATGCAGAACCGGCGAAATCTTGCTTTTCGTGGGTTTTCAAGCTGAGATATGCTTTTTCTGCGATAATCATGGTGAGACTTCTGTCAGAAGTATGCAGAATCTTCGAGAACGCTGTTTTCGAGCTACATAATGCGAGAAACACGTTATCTGGTGTTTTCACCACTCCACAGTGCGTTTGATATGCAGAACCAGCGACATCTTGGCTTTCGTCGGGTATCAAGCTGAGATATGCATTTTCAACGATAATCTTGGTGAGACTTCTGTCAGAAGTATGCAGAATCATCGGGATCGCTCTTTTCGAGCTATTTAATGCGAGAAACACGTTGTCTGGTTGTTTTCACGACTCCACAGTGCGTTTGATATGCAGAACCGGCGACATCTTGATTTTCGTGATGTTTTCCAGCTGAGATATGGATTTTCTGCGATAATATTTGTGAGACTTCAGTCAGAAGTATGCAGAATCATCTAGATCGCTCTTTTCAAGCTATTTAATGCGAAAAAACAAGTTTTCTGGTGTTTTCAACATTCCACAGTGCGTTTGATATGCAGAACCGGCGACATCTTGGATTTCGTCGGGTTTCAACCTGAGATATGCATTTTCGTCGATAATCTTGGTGAGACTTCAGTCAGAGGTATGCAGAATCATCTAGATCGCTCTTTTCAAGCTATTTAATGCGAAAAAACAAGTTTTCTAGTGTTTTCAACTTTCCACAGTGCGTTTGATATGCAGAACCGGCGACATCTTGGATTTCGTCGGGTTTCAAGCTGAGATATGCATTTTCTGCGATAATCTTGGTGAGACTTCAGTCAGAAGTATGCAGAATCATCTAGATCGCTCTTTTCAAGCTATTTAATTCGAAAAAACAAGTTTTCTGGTGTTTTCACCACTCCACAGTGCGTTTGATATGCAGAACCGGCGATATCTTGATTTTCGTGGTGTTTCCAGCTGAGATATGCATTTTCTGCGATAATCTTGGTGTTTCATCTATGAGAAGTATGCAGAATGATCGAGAACGCTCTTTTCGAGTTAGTTAATGCGAGAAACACGTTTTCTGGTGTTTTCAACATTCCACAGTGCGTCTGATATGCAGAACCGACGATATCGTGGTTTTCGTGGTGTTTCCAGCTGAGATATGCATTTTCTGCGATAATCTTGGTGGGTCTTCTGTCAGCAGTATGCAGAATCATCTAGATCACTCTTTTCGAGCTACTTAATGCGAGAACCACGTTATCTGGTGTATTGACCACTCCCCAGTGCGTTTGATATGCAGAACCGGCGACATCTTGGTTTTCGTGGGGTTTCCAGCTGAAATATGCATTTTCAACGATAATCTTGGTGAGATTTCAGTCAGAAGGATACAGAATCTTCTAGATCGCTCTTTTCGAGCTATTTAATGCGAGAAACACCTTATGTGGTGATTTCACCACTCCACAGTTCGTTTGATATGCAGAACCGACGACATCTTGACTTTCGTCGGGTATCAAGCTGAGATATTCATTTTCTGCGATAATCTTGGTGTTTCATCTATGAGAAGTATGCAGAATCATCGTGAACGCTCTTTTCGAGCTAGTTAATGCGAGAACCACGTTATCTGGTGTATTGACCACTCCGCAGTGCGTTTGATATGCAGAACCGGCGACATCTTGATTTTCGTGATATTTCAACCTGAGATATGCATTTTCTACGATAATCTTGGTGAGACTTCCGTCAGAAGTATGCAGAATCTTCGAGATCGCTCTTTAGAGCTATTTAATGCGAGAAACACGTTATCTGGTGTTTTCACGACACCACAGTGCGTTTGATATCCAGAACAGGCGACATCTTGAATTTCGTGAGATTTCAACCTGAGATATGCATTTTCGTCGATAATCTTGGTGAGACTACTGTCAGAAGTATGCAGAATCTTCGAGAACGCTCTTTTCGAGCTACATAATGCGAGAAACACGTTATCTGGTGTTTTCACCACTCCACAGTGCGTTTGATATGCAGAAACAGCGACATCTTGGCTTTCGTCGGGTATCAAGCTGAGATATGCATTTTCAACGATAATCTTGGTGAGACTTTCGTCAGAAGTATGCAGAATCATCTAGATCGCTCGTTTCGAGCTATTTAATGCGAAAAAACAAGTTTTCTGGTGTTTTCACCGCTCCACAGTGCGTTTGATATGCAGAACCGGCGATATCTTGATTTTCGTGGTGTTTCCAGCTGAGATATGCATTTTCTGCGATAATCTTGGTGAGTCTTCTGTCAGAAGTATGCAGAATCATCTAGATCGCTCGTTTCGAGCTATTTAATGCGAAAAAACAAGTTTTCTGTTGTTTTGACCACTCCACAGTGCGTATGATATGTAGAGCCGCCGATAACTTTGTCTTCGCGGGGTTTCCAGCTGAAATATGCATTTTCTGCGATGATCTTGGTGTTTCATCTATGAGAAGTATGCAGAATGATCGAGAATGCTCTTTTCGAGTTAGTTAATGCGAGAAACACGTTTTCTGGTGTTTTCAACATTCCACAGTGCGTCTGATATGCAGAACCGACGATATCGTGGTTTTCGTGGTGTTTCCAGCTGAGATATGCATTTTCTGCGATAATCTTGGTGGGTCTTCTGTCAGCAGTATGCAGAATCATCTAGACCACTCTTTTCGAGCTACTTAATGCGAGAACCACGTTATCTGGTGTATTGACCACTCCCCAGTGCGTTTGATATGCAGAACCGGCGACATCTTGGTTTTCGTGGGGTTTCCAGCTGAAATATGCATTTTCAACGATAATCTTGGTGAGATTTCAGTCAGAAGTATACAGAATCTTCTAGATCGCTCTTTTCGAGCTATTTAATGCGAGAAACACCTTATGTGGTGATTTCACCACTCCACAGTGCGTTTGATATGCAGAACCGACGACATCTTGACTTTCGTCGGGTATCAAGCTGAGATATGCATTTTCTGCGATAATCTTGGTGTTTCATCTATGAGAAGTATGCAGAATCATCGTGAACGCTCTTTGCGAGCTAGTTAATGCGAGAAACACGTTTTCTGGTGTTTTCACCACTCCACAGTGCGTCAGATATGCAGAACCGGAGATAACTTGGTTTTCGTGAGGTTTCAAGCTGAGATATGCATTTTCTGCGATTATCTTGGTGAGACTTCTGTCAGAAGTATGCATAATCATCGGGATCGCACTTCTCGAGCTATTTAATGCGAGAAACACGTTATCTGGTTGTTTTCACCACTCCACAGTGCGTTTGATTTGCAGAACCGGCGACATCTTGATTTTCGTGAGGTTTCAAGCTGAGATATGCATTTTCTGCGATAATCTTGGTGAGACTTCTGTCAGAAGTATGCAGAATCATCGGGATCGCTCTTTTCGAGCTATTTAATGCGAGAAACACGTTGTCTGGTTGTTTTCACGACTCCACAGTGCGTTTTATATGCAGAACCGGCGACATCTTAATTTTCGTGATGTTTCAAGATGAGATATGGATTTTCTGCGATAATCTTGGTGAGACTTCAGTCAGAAGTATGCAGAATCATCTAGATCGCTCTTTTCAAGCTATTTACTGCGAAAAAACAAGTTTTCTAGTGTTTTCACGACACTACAGTGCGATTGATATCCAGAACCGGCGACATCTAGATTTTCGTGAGATTTCAACCTGAGATATGCATTTTCGTCGATAATCTTGGTGAGTCTTCTGTCAGTAGTATGCAGAATCATCGGGACCCCTCTTTTCGAGCTATTTAATGCGAGAAACACGTTATCTGTTGTTTTCACCACTCCGCAGTGCGTTTGATATGCAGAACCGGCGACATCTTGATTTTCAAGAGATTTCAACCTGAGATATGCATTTTCTACGATAATCTTGGTGAGACTTCCGTCAGAAGTATGCAGAATCTTCGAGATCGCTCTTTTCGAGCTATTTAATGCGAGAAACACGTTATCTGGTGTTTTCACGACACCACAGTGCGTTTGATATCCAGAACAGGCGACATCTTGAATTTCGTGAGATTTCAACCTGAGATATGCATTTTCGTCGATAATCTTGGTGAGACTACTGTCAGAAGTATGCAGAATCTTCGAGAACGCTCTTTTCGAGCTACATAATGCGAGAAACACGTTATCTGGTGTTTTCACCACTCCACAGTGCGTTTGATATGCAGAACCGGCGACATCTTGAATTTCGTCGGGTTTCAAGCTGAGATATGCATTTTCTACGATAATCTTGGTGAGACTTCTGTCAGAAGTATGCAGAATCTTCGAGATCGCTCTTTTCGAGCTATTTAATGCGAGAAACATGTTATCTGGTGTTTTCATCACTCCACAGGGCGTTTGATATGCAGAACCGGCGATATCTTGGTTTTCGTGGGGTTTCCAGCTGAGATATGCATTTTCAACGATAATCTTGGTGAGATTTCTGTCAGAAGTATGCAGAATCATCGGGATCGCACTTTTCGAGCTATTTAATGCGAGAAACACGTTGTCTGGTTGTTTTCACGACTCCACAGTGCGTTTGATATGCAGAACCGGCGACATCTTAATTTTCGTGATGTTTCAAGCTGAGATATGGATTTTCTGCGATAATCTTGGTGAGACTTCAGTCAGAGGTATGCAGAATCATCTAGATCGCTCTTTTCAAGCTATTTAATGCGAAAAAACAAGTTTTCTAGTGTTTTCAACATTCCACAGTGCGTTTGATATGCAGAACCGGCGACATCTTGGATTTCGTCGGGTTTCAAGCAGAGATATGCATTTTCTACGATAATCTTGGTGAGACTTCTGTCAGAAGTATGCAGAATCTTCGAGATCGCTCTTTTCGAGCTATTTAATGCGAGAAACATGTTATCTGGTGTTTTCATCACTCCACAGGGCGTTTGATATGCAGAACCGGCGATATCTTGGTTTTCGTGGGGTTTCCAGCTGAGATATGCATTTTCTACCATAATCTTGGTGAGACTTTAGTCAGAAGTATGCAGAATCTTCTAGATCGCTCGTTTCGAGCTATTTAATGCGAGAAACATGTTATCTGGTGTTTTCATCACTCCACAGGGCGTTTGATATGCAGAACCGGCGATATCTTGGTTTTCGTGGGGTTTCCAGCTGAGATATGCATTTTCAACGATAATCTTGGTGAGATTTCTGTCAGAAGTATGCAGAATCATCGGGATCGCACTTTTCGAGCTATTTAATGCGAGAAACACGTTGTCTGGTTGTTTTCACGACTCCACAGTGCGTTTGATATGCAGAACCGGCGACATCTTAATTTTCGTGATGTTTCAAGCTGAGATATGGATTTTCTGGGATAATCTTGGTGAGACTTCAGTCAGAGGTATGCAGAATCATCTAGATCGCTCTTTTCAAGCTATTTAATGCGAGAAACACGTTTTCTGGTGTTTTCAACATTCCACAGTGCGTCTGATATGCAGAACCGACGATATCGTGGTTTTCGTGGTGTTTCCAGCTGAGATATGCATTTTCTGCGATAATCTTGGTGGGTCTTCTGTCAGCAGTATGCAGAATCATCTAGATCACTCTTTTCGAGCTACTTAATGCGAGAACCACGTTATCTGGTGTATTGACCACTCCCCAGTGCGTTTGATATGCAGAACCGGCGACATCTTGGTTTTCGTGGGGTTTCCAGCTGAAATATGCATTTTCAACGATAATCATGGTGAGATTTCAGTCAGAAGTATGCAGAATCATCTAGATCGCTCGTTTCGAGCTATTTAATGCGAAAAACAAGTTTTCTGGTGTTTTCAACATTCCACAGTGCGTTTGATATGCAGAACCGGCGATATCTTGATTTTCGTGGTGTTTCCAGCTGAGATATGCATTTTCTGCGATAATATTGGTGAGACTTCAGTCAGAAGTATACAGAATCTTCTAGATCGCTCGTTTCGAGCTATTTAATGGGTGAAACACGTTATCTGGTGTATTGACCACTCCACAGGGCGTCTGATATGTAGAGCCGCCGATAACTTGGTTTTCGTGGGGTTTCCAGCTGAAATATGCATTTTCTGCGATAATCTTGGTGAGTCTTCTGTCAGAAGTATGCAGAATCATCGAGATCGCTCTATTTGAGCTATTTAATGCGAGAAACATGTTATCTGGTGTTTTCATCACTCCACAGGGCGTTTGATATGCAGAACCGGCGACATCTTGGTTTTCGTGGGGTTTCCAGCTGAGATATGCATTTTCTGCGATAATCTTTGTGAGACTTCTGTCAGAAGCATGCAGAATCATCGGGATCGCTCTTTTCGAGCTATTTAATGCGAGAAACACCATATGTGGTGATTTCACCACTCCACAGTGCGTTTGATATGCAGAACCGACGACATCTTGACTTTCGTCGGGTATCAAGCTGAGATATGCATTTTCTGCGATAATCTTGGTGTTTCATCTATGAGAAGTATGCAGAATCATCGTGAACGCTCTTTTCGAGCTAGTTAATGCGAAAAACACGTTTTCTGGTGTTTTCACCACTCCACAGTGCGTCTGATATGCAGAACCGGCGACATCTTGGATTTCGTCGGGTTTCAAGCTGAAATATGCATTTTCTGCGATAATATTGGTAAGACTTCAGTCAGAAGTATGCGGAAACATCGAGATCGCTCTTTTCGAGCTATTTAATGCAAGAAACACGTTATCTGGTGTATTGACCACTCCACAGTGCGTTTGATATGCAGAACCGGCGACATCTAGATTTTAGTGAGATTTCAACCTGAGATATGCATTTTCGTCGATAATCTAGGTGAGTCTTCTGTCAGTAGTATGCAGAATCATCGGGACCCCTCTTTTCGAGCTATTTAATGCGAGAAACACGTTATCTGTTGTTTTCACCACTCCGCAGTGCGTTTGATATGCAGAACCGGCGACATCTTGATTTTCGTGAGATTTCAACCTGAGATATGCATTTTCTACGATAATCTTGGTGAGACTTCAGTCAGAAGTATGCAGAATCTTCGAGATCGCTCTTTTCGAGCTATTTAATGCGAGAAACACGTTATCTGGTGTTTCCACGACACCACAGTGCGTTTGATATCCAGAACAGGCGACATCTTGAATTTCGTGAGATTTCAACCTGAGATATGCATTTTCGTCGATAATCTTGGTGAGACTTCTGTCAGAAGTATACAGAATCTTCGAGAACGCTCTTTTCGAGCTACATAATGCGAGAAACACGTTATCTGGTGTTTTCACCACTCCACAGTGCGTTTGATATGCAGAACCAGCGACATCTTGACTTTCGTCGGGTATCAAGCTGAGATATGCATTTTCAACGATAATCTTGGTGAGACTTCTGTCAGAAGTATGCAGAATCATCGGGATCGCTCTTTTCGAGCTATTTAATGCGAGAAACACGTTGTCTGGTTGTTTTCACGACTCCACAGTGCGTTTGATATGCAGAACCGGCGACATCTTAATTTTCGTGATGTTTCAAGCTGAGATATGGATTTTCTGCGATAATCTTGGTGAGACTTCAGTCAGAGGTATGCAGAATCATCTAGATCGCTCTTTTCAAGCTATTTAATGCGAAAAAACAAGTTTTCTTGTGTTTTCAACTTTCCACAGTGCGTTTGATATGCAGAACCGGCGACATCTTGGATTTCGTCGGGTTTCCAGCTGAGATATGCATTTTCTACGATAATCTTGGTGAGACTTCTGTCAGAAGTATGCAGAATCTTCGAGATCGCTCTTTTCGAGCTACTTAATGCGAGAAACACGATATCTGGTGTTTTCACCACTCCACAGTGCGTTTGATATGCAGAACCGGCGATATCTTGATTTTCGTGGTGTTTCCAGCTGAGATATGCATTTTCTGCGATAATCTTGGTGAGTCTTCTGTCAGAAGTATGCAGAATCATCTAGATCGCTCGTTTCGAGCTATTTAATGCGAAAAAACAAGTTTTCTGTTGTTTTGACCACTCCACAGTGCGTATGATATGTAGAGCCGCCGATAACTTGGTCTTCGCGGGGTTTCCAGCTGAAATATGCATTTTCTGCGATGATCTTGGTGTTTCATCTATGAGAAGTATGCAGAATGATCGAGAACGCTCTTTTCGAGTTAGTTAATGCGTGAAACACGTTTTCTGGTGTTTTCACCACTCCACAGTGCGTCTGATATGCAGAACCGGAGATAACTTGGTTTTCGTGAGGTTTCAAGCTGAGATATGCATTTTCTGCGATTATCTTGGTGAGACTTCTGTCAGAAGTATGCATAATCATCGAGAACGCTCTTTTCGAGCTACATAATGCGAGAAACACGTTATCTGGTTGTTTTCACGACTCCACAGTGCGTTTGATATGCAGAACCGGCGACATGTTAATTTTCGTGATGTTTCAAGCTGAGATATGGATTTTCTGCGATAATCTTGGTGAGACTTCAGTCAGAAGTATGCAGAATCATCTAGATCGCTCTTTTCAAGCTATTTAATGCGAATAAACAAGTTTTCTAGTGTTTTCACGACACCACAGTGCGTTTGATATCCAGAACCGGCGACATCTAGATTTTCGTGAGATTTCAACCTGAGATATGCATTTTCGTCGATAATCTTGGTGAGTCTTCTGTCAGTAGTATGCAGAATCATCGGGACCCCTCTTTTCGAGCTATTTAATGCGAGAAACACGTTATCTGTTGTTTTCGCCACTCCTCAGTGCGTTTGATATGCAGAACCGGCGACATCTTGATTTTCGTGAGATTTCAACCTGAGATATGCATTTTCTGCGATAATCTTGGTGAGACTTTAGTCAGAAGTATGCAGAATCATCTAGATCGCTCGTTTCGAGCTATTTAATGCGAAAAAACAAGTTTTCTGTTGTTTTGACCACTCCACAGTGCGTATGATATGTAGAGCCGCCGATAACTTGGTCTTCGCGGGGTTTCCAGCTGAAATATGCATTTTCTGCGATGATCTTGGTGTTTCATCTATGAGAAGTATGCAGAATGATCGAGAACGCTCTTTTCGAGTTAGCTAATGCGAGAAACACGTTTTCTGGTGTTTTCAACATTCCACAGTGCGTCTGATATGCAGAACCGACGATATCGTGGTTTTCGTGGTGTTTCCAGCTGAGATATGCATTTTCTGCGATAATCTTGGTGGGTCTTCTGTCAGCAGTATGCAGAATCATCTAGATCACTCTTTTCGAGCTACTTAATGCAAGAAACACGTTATCTGGTTGTTTTCACCACTCCACAGTGCGTTTGATTTGCAGAACCGGCGACATCTTGATTTTCGTGAGGTTTCAAGCTGAGATATGCATTTTCTACGATAATCTTGGTGAGACTTCTGTCAGAAGTATGCAGAATCTTCGAGATCGCTCTTTTCGAGCTATTTAATGCGAGAAACATGTTATCTGGTGTTTTCATCACTCCACAGGGCGTTTGATATGCAGAACCGGCGATATCTTGGTTTTCGTGGGGTTTCCAGCTGAGATATGCATTTTCAACGATAATCTTGGTGAGATTTCTGTCAGAAGTATGCAGAATCATCGGGATCGCACTTTTCGAGCTATTTAATGCGAGAAACACGTTGTCTGGTTGTTTTCACGACTCCACAGTGCGTTTGATATGCAGAACCGGCGACATCTTAATTTTCGTGATGTTTCAAGCTGAGATATGGATTTTCTGGGATAATCTTGGTGAGATTTCTGTCAGAAGTATGCAGAATCATCGGGATCGCACTTTTCGAGCTATTTAATGCGAGAAACACGTTGTCTGGTTGTTTTCACGACTCCACAGTGCGTTTGATATGCAGAACCGGCGACATCTTAATTTTCGTGATGTTTCAAGCTGAGATATGGATTTTCTGGGATAATCTTGGTGAGACTTCAGTCAGAGGTATGCAGAATCATCTAGATCGCTCTTTTCAAGCTATTTAATGCGAGAAACACGTTTTCTGGTGTTTTCAACATTCCACAGTGCGTCTGATATGCAGAACCGGCGACATCTTGGATTTCGTCGGGTTTCAAGCTGAGATATGCATTTTCTACGATAATCTTGGTGAGACTTCTGTCAGAAGTATGCAGAATCTTCGAGATCGCTCTTTTCGAGCTATTTAATGCGAGAAACATGTTATCTGGTGTTTTCATCACTCCACAGGGCGTTTGATATGCAGAACCGGCGATATCTTGGTTTTCGTGGGGTTTCCAGCTGAGATATGCATTTTCTACCATAATCTTGGTGAGACTTTAGTCAGAAGTATGCAGAATCTTCTAGATCGCTCGTTTCGAGCTATTTAATGCGAGAAACATGTTATCTGGTGTTTTCATCACTCCACAGGGCGTTTGATATGCAGAACCGGCGATATCTTGGTTTTCGTGGGGTTTCCAGCTGAGATATGCATTTTCAACGATAATCTTGGTGAGATTTCTGTCAGAAGTATGCAGAATCATCGGGATCGCACTTTTCGAGCTATTTAATGCGAGAAACACGTTGTCTGGTTGTTTTCACGACTCCACAGTGCGTTTGATATGCAGAACCGGCGACATCTTAATTTTCGTGATGTTTCAAGCTGAGATATGGATTTTCTGGGATAATCTTGGTGAGACTTCAGTCAGAGGTATGCAGAATCATCTAGATCGCTCTTTTCAAGCTATTTAATGCGAGAAACACGTTTTCTGGTGTTTTCAACATTCCACAGTGCGTCTGATATACAGAACCGACGATATCGTGGTTTTCGTGGTGTTTCCAGCTGAGATATGCATTTTCTGCGATAATCTTGGTGGGTCTTCTGTCAGCAGTATGCAGAATCATCTAGATCACTCTTTTCGAGCTACTTAATGCGAGAACCACGTTATCTGGTGTATTGACTACTCCCCAGTGCGTTTGATATGCAGAACCGGCGACATCTTGGTTTTCGTGGGGTTTCCAGCTGAAATATGCATTTTCAACGATAATCATGGTGAGATTTCAGTCAGAAGTATGCAGAATCATCTAGATCGCTCGTTTCGAGCTATTTAATGCGAAAAACAAGTTTTCTGGTGTTTTCAACATTCCACTGTGCGTTTGATATGCAGAACCGGCGATATCTTGATTTTCGTGGTGTTTCCAGCTGAGATATGCATTTTCTGCGATAATATTGGTGAGACTTCAGGCAGAAGTATACAGAATCTTCTAGATCGCTCGTTTCGAGCTATTTAATGGGAGAAACACGTTATCTGGTGTATTGACCACTCCACAGGGCGTCTGATATGTAGAGCCGCCGATAACTTGGTTTTCGTGGGGTTTCCAGCTGAAATATGCATTTTCTGCGATAATCTTGGTGAGTCTTCTGTCAGAAGTATGCAGAATCATCGAGATCGCTCTATTTGAGCTATTTAATGCGAGAAACATGTTATCTGGTGTTTTCATCACTCCACAGGGCGTTTGATATGCAGAACCGGCGACATCTTGGTTTTCGTGGGGTTTCCAGCTGAGATATGCATTTTCTGCGATAATCTTTGTGAGACTTCTGTCAGAAGCATGCAGAATCATCGGGATCGCTCTTTTCGAGCTATTTAATGCGAGAAACACCATATGTGGTGATTTCACCACTCCACAGTGCGTTTGATATGCAGAACCGACGACATCTTGACTTTCGTCGGGTATCAAGCTGAGATATGCATTTTCTGCGATAATCTTGGTGTTTCATCTATGAGAAGTATGCAGAATCATCGTGAACGCTCTTTTCGAGCTAGTTAATGCGAGAAACACGTTTTCTGGTGTTTTCACCACTCCACAGTGCGTCTGATATGCAGAACCGGCGACATCTTGGATTTCGTCGGGTTTCAAGCTGAAATATGCATTTTCTGCGATAATATTGGTAAGACTTCAGTCAGAAGTATGCGGAAACATCGAGATCGCTCTTTTCGAGCTATTCAATGCAAGAAACACGTTATCTGGTGTATTGACCACTCCACAGTGCGTTTGATATGCAGAACCGGCGACATCTAGATTTTAGTGAGATTTCAACCTGAGATATGCATTTTCGTCGATAATCTAGGTGAGTCTTCTGTCAGTAGTATGCAGAATCATCGGGACCCCTCTTTTCGAGCTATTTAATGCGAGAAACACGTTATCTGTTGTTTTCACCACTCCGCAGTGCGTTTGATATGCAGAACCGGCGACATCTTGATTTTCGTGAGATTTCAACCTGAGATATGCATTTTCTACGATAATCTTGGTGAGACTTCCGTCAGAAGTATGCAGAATCATCGAGATCGCTCTTTTCGAGCTATTTAATGCGAGAAACACGTTATCTGGTGTTTCCACGACACCACAGTGCGTTTGATATCCAGAACAGGCGACATCTTGAATTTCGTGAGATTTCAACCTGAGATATGCATTTTCGTCGATAATCTTGGTGAGACTTCTGTCAGAAGTATACAGAATCTTCGAGAACGCTCTTTTCGAGCTACATAATGCGAGAAACACGTTATCTGGTGTTTTCACCACTCCACAGTGCGTTTGATATGCAGAACCAGCGACATCTTGACTTTCGTCGGGTATCAAGCTGAGATATGCATTTTCAACGATAATCTTGGTGAGACTTCTGTCAGAAGTATGCAGAATCATCGGGATCGCTCTTTTCGAGCTATTTAATGCGAGAAACACGTTGTCTGGTTGTTTTCACGACTCCACAGTGCGTTTGATATGCAGAACCGGCGACATCTTAATTTTCGTGATGTTTCAAGCTGAGATATGGATTTTCTGCGATAATCTTGGTGAGACTTCAGTCAGAGGTATGCAGAATCATCTAGATCGCTCTTTTCAAGCTATTTAATGCGAAAAAACAAGTTTTCTAGTGTTTTCAACTTTCCACAGTGCGTCTGATATGCAGAACCGGCGACATCTTGGATTTCGTCGGGTTTCCAGCTGAGATATGCATTTTCTACGATAATCTTGGTGAGACTTCTGTCAGAAGTATGCAGAATCTTCGAGATCGCTCTTTTCGAGCTACTTAATGCGAGAAACACGATATCTGGTGTTTTCACCACTCCACAGTGCGTTTGATATGCAGAACCGGCGATATCTTGATTTTCGTGGTGTTTCCAGCTGAGATATGCATTTTCTGCGATAATCTTGGTGAGTCTTCTGTCAGAAGTATGCAGAATCATCTAGATCGCTCGTTTCGAGCTATTTAATGCGAAAAAACAAGTTTTCTGTTGTTTTGACCACTCCACAGTGCGTATGATATGTAGAGCCGCCGATAACTTGGTCTTCGCGGGGTTTCCAGCTGAAATATGCATTTTCTGCGATGATCTTGGTGTTTCATCTATGAGAAGTATGCAGAATGATCGAGAACGCTCTTTTCGAGTTAGTTAATGCGCGAAACACGTTTTCTGGTGTTTTCACCACTCCACAGTGCGTCTGATATGCAGAACCAGCGACATCTTGACTTTCGTCGGGTATCAAGCTGAGATATGCATTTTCAACGATAATCTTGGTGAGACTTCTGTCAGAAGTATGCAGAATCATCGGGATCGCTCTTTTCGAGCTATTTAATGCGAGAAACACGTTGTCTGGTTGTTTTCACGACTCCACAGTGCGTTTGATATGCAGAACCGGCGACATCTTAATTTTCGTGATGTTTCAAGCTGAGATATGGATTTTCTGCGATAATCTTGGTGAGACTTCAGTCAGAAGTATGCAGAATCATCTAGATCGCTCTTTTCAAGCTATTTAATGCGAATAAACAAGTTTTCTAGTGTTTTCACGACACCACAGTGCGTTTGATATCCAGAACCGGCGACATCTAGATTTTCGTGAGATTTCAACCTGAGATATGCATTTTCGTCGATAATCTTGGTGAGTCTTCTGTCAGTAGTATGCAGAATCATCGGGACCCCTCTTTTCGAGCTATTTAATGCGAGAAACACGTTATCTGTTGTTTTCGCCACTCCTCAGTGCGTTTGATATGCAGAACCGGCGACATCTTGATTTTCGTGAGATTTCAACCTGAGATATGCATTTTCTGCGATAATCTTGGTGAGACTTTAGTCAGAAGTATGCAGAATCATCTAGATCGCTCGTTTCGAGCTATTTAATGCGAAAAAACAAGTTTTCTGTTGTTTTGACCACTCCACAGTGCGTATGATATGTAGAGCCGCCGATAACTTGGTCTTCGCGGGGTTTCCAGCTGAAATATGCATTTTCTGCGATGATCTAGGTGTTTCATCTATGAGAAGTATGCAGAATGATCGAGAACGCTCTTTTCGAGTTAGCTAATGCGAGAAACACGTTTTCTGGTGTTTTCAACATTCCACAGTGCGTCTGATATGCAGAACCGACGATATCGTGGTTTTCGTGGTGTTTCCAGCTGAGATATGCATTTTCTGCGATAATCTTGGTGGGTCTTCTGTCAGCAGTATGCAGAATCATCTAGATCACTCTTTTCGAGCTACTTAATGCAAGAAACACGTTATCTGGTTGTTTTCACCACTCCACAGTGCGTTTGATTTGCAGAACCGGCGACATCTTGATTTTCGTGAGGTTTCAAGCTGAGATATGCATTTTCTGCGATAATCTTGGTGAGACTTCTGTCAGAAGTACGCAGAATCATCGGGATCGCTCTTTTCGAGCTATTTAATGCGAGAAACACGTTGTCTGGTCGTTTTCACGACTCCACAGTGCGTTTTATATGCAGAACCGGCGACATCTTAATTTTCGTGATGTTTCAAGCTGAGATATGGATTTTCTGCGATAATCTTGGTGAGACTTCAGTCAGAAGTATGCAGAATCATCTAGATCGCTCTTTTCAAGCTATTTAATGCGAATAAACAAGTTTTCTAGTGTTTTCACGACACCACAGTGCGTTTGATATCCAGAACCGGCGACATCTAGATTTTCGTGAGATTTCAACCTGAGATATGCATTTTCGTCGATAATCTTGGTGAGTCTTCTGTCAGTAGTATGCAGAATCATCGGGACCCCTCTTTTCGAGCTATTTAATGCGAGAAACACGTTATCTGTTGTTTTCGCCACTCCTCAGTGCGTTTGATATGCCGAACCGGCGACATCTTGATTTTCGTGAGATTTCAACCTGAGATATGCATTTTCTACGATAATCTTGGTGAGACTTCCGTCAGAAGTATGCAGAATCTTCGAGATCGCTCTTTTCGAGCTATTTAATGCGAGAAACACGTTATCTGGTGTTTTCACGACACCACAGTGCGTTTGATATCCAGAACAGGCGACATCTTGAATTTCGTGAGATTTCAACCTGAGATATGCATTTTCGTCGATAATCTTGGTGAGACTTCTGTCAGAAGTATGCAGAATCTTCGAGAACGCTCTTTTCGAGCTACATAATGCGAGAAACACGTTATCTGGTGTTTTCACCACTCCACAGTGCGTTTGATATGCAGAACCAGCGACATCTTGGCTTTCGTCGGGTATCAAGCTGAGATATGCATTTTCAACGATAATCTTGGTGAGACTTCTGTCAGAAGTATGCAGAATCATCGGGATCGCTCTTTTCGAGCTATTTAATGCGAGAAACACGTTGTCTGGTTGTTTTCACGACTCCACAGTGCGTTTGATATGCAGAACCGGCGACATCTTAATTTTCGTGATGTTTCAAGCTGAGATATGGATTTTCTGCGATAATCTTGGTGAGACTTCAGTCAGAGGTATGCAGAATCATCTATATCGCTCTTTTCAAGCTATTTAATGCGAAAAAACAAGTTTTCTAGTGTTTTCAACATTCCACAGTGCGTTTGATATGCAGAACCGGCGACATCTTGGATTTCGCCGGGTTTCAAGCTGAGATATGCATTTTCTACAATAATCTTGGTGAGACTTCTGTCAGAAGTATGCAGAATCTTCGAGATCGCTCTTTTCGAGCTACTTAATGCGAGAAACACGATATCTGGTCTTTTCACCACTCCACAGTGCGTTTGATATGCAGAACCGGCGATATCTTGATTTTCGTGGTGTTTCCAGCTGAGATATGCATTTTCTGCGATAATCTTGGTGAGTCTTCTGTCAGAAGTATGCAGAATCATCTAGATCGCTTATTTCGAGCTATTTAATGCGAGAAACACGTTTTCTGGTGTATTCACCACTCCACAGTGCGTTTGATATGCAGAACCGGCGGCATCTTGGATTTCGTCGGGGTTCATACTGAGATATGCATTTTCTACGATAATCTTGGTGAGACTTCTGTCAGAAGTATGCAGAATCTTCGAGATCGCTCTTTTCGAGCTATTTAATGCGAGAAACATGTTATCTGGTGTTTTCATCACTCCACAGGGCGTTTGATATGCAGAACCGGCGATATCTTGGTTTTCGTGGGGTTTCCAGCTGAGATATGCATTTTCTGCGATAATCTTGGTGAGACTTTAGTCAGAAGTATGCAGAATCATCTAGATCGCTCGTTTCGAGCTATTTAATGCGAAAAAACAAGTTTTCTGTTGTATTGACCACTCCACAGTGCGTATGATATGTAGAGCCGCCGATAACTTGGTCTTCGCGGGGTTTCCAGCTGAAATATGCATTTTCTGCGATGATCTTGGTGTTTCATCTATGAGAAGTATGCAGAATGATCGAGAACGCTCTTTTCGAGTTAGCTAATGCGAGAAACACGTTTTCTGGTGTTTTCAACATTCCACAGTGCGTCTGATATGCAGAACCGCCGATATCGTGGTTTTCGTGGTGTTTCCAGCTGAGATATGCATTTTCTGCGATAATCTTGGTGGGTCTTCTGTCAGCAGTATGCAGAATCATCTAGATCACTCTTTTCGAGCTACTTAATGCGAGAACCACGTTATCTGGTGTATTGACCACTCCCCAGTGCGTTTGATTTGCAGAACCGGCGACATCTTGGTTTTCGTGGGGTTTCCAGCTGAAATATGCATTTTCAACGATAATCTTGGTGAGATTTCAGTCAGAAGTATACAGAATTTTCTAGATCGCTCTTTTCGAGCTATTTAATGCGAGAAACACCTTATGTGGTGATTTCACCACTCCACAGTGCGTTTGATATGCAGAACCGACGACATCTTGACTTTCGTCGGGTATCAAGCTGAGATATGCATTTTCTGCGATAATCTTGGTGTTTCATCTATGAGAAGTATGCAGAATCATCGTGAACGCTCTTTTCCAGCTAGTTAATGCGAGAAACACGTTTTCTGGTGTTTTCACCACTCCACAGTGCGTCTGATATGCAGAACCGGAGATAACTTTGTTTTCGTGAGGTTTCAAGCTGAGATATGCATTTTCTGCGATTATCTTGGTGAGACTTCTGTCAGAAGTATGCATAATCATCGGGATCGCACTTCTCGAGCTATTTAATGCGAGAAACACGTTATCTGGTTGTTTTCACCACTCCACAGTGCGTTTGATTTGCAGAACCGGCGACATCTTGATTTTCGTGAGGTTTCAAGCTGAGATATGCATTTTCTGCGATAATCTTGGTGAGACTTCTGTCAGAAGTATGCAGAATCATCGGGATCGCTCTTTTCGAGCTATTTAATTCGAGAAACACGTTGTCTGGTTGTTTTCACGACTCCACAGTGCGTTTTATATGCAGAACCGGCGACATCTTAATTTTCGTGATGCTTCAAGCTGAGATATGGATTTTCTGCGATAATCTTGGTGAGACTTCAGTCAGAAGTATGCAGAATCATCTAGGTCGCTCTTTTCAAGCTATTTAATGCGAATAAACAAGTTTTATAGTGTTTTCACGACACCACAGTGCGTTTGATATCCAGAACCGGCGACATCTAGATTTTCGTGAGATTTCAACCTGAGATATGCATTTTCGTCGATAATCTTGGTGAGTCTTCTGTCAGAAGTATGCATAATCATCGGGATCGCACTTCTCGAGCTATTTAATGCGAGAAACACGTTATCTGGTTGTTTTCACCACTCCACAGTGCGTTTGATTTGCAGAACCGGCGACATCTTGATTTTCGTGAGGTTTCAAGCTGAGATATGCATTTTCTGCGATAATCTTGGTGAGACTTCTGTCAGAAGTATGCAGAATCATCGGGATCGCACTTCTCGAGCTATTTAATGCGAGAAACACGTTATCTGGTTGTTTTCACCACTCCGCAGTGCGTTTGATATGCAGAACCGGCGACATCTTGATTTTCGTGAGATTTCAACCTGAGATATGCATTTTCTACGATAATCTTGGTGAGACTTCCGTCAGAAGTATGCAGAATCTTCGAGATTGCTCTTTTCGAGCTATTTAAAGCGAGAAACACGTTATCTGGTGTTTTCACGACACCACAGTGCGTTTGATATCCAGAACAGGCGACATCTTGAATTTCGTGAGATTTCAACCTGAGATATGCATTTTCGTCGATAATCTTGGTGAGACTTCTGTCAGAAGTATGCAGAATCTTCGAGAACGCTCTTTTCGAGCTACATAATGCGAGAAACACGTAATCTGGTGTTTTCACCACTCCACAGTGCGTTTGATATGCAGAACCGGCGACATCTTGGCTTTCGTCGGGTATCAAGCTGAGATATGCATTTTCAACGATAATATTGGTGAGATTTCTGACAGAAGTATGCAGAATTATCGGGATCGCTCTTTTCGAGATATTTAATGCGAGAAACACGTTGTCTGGTTGTTTTCACGACTCCACAGTGCGTTTGATATGCAGAACCGGCGACATCTTAATTTTCGTGATGTTTCAAGCTGAGATATGGATTTTCTGCGATAATCTTGGTGAGACTTCAGTCAGAGGTATGCAGAATCATCCTGATCGCTCTTTTCAAGCTATTTAATGCGAAAAAACAAGTTTTCTAGTGTTTTCAACATTCCACAGTGCGTTTGATGTGCAGAACCGGCGACATCTTGGATTTCGTCGGGTTTCAAGCTGAGATATGCATTTTCTACGATAATCTTGGTGAGACTTCTGTCAGAAGTATGCAGAATCTTGGAGATCGCTCTTTTCGAGCTATTTAATGCGAAAAAACAAGTTTTCTGGTGTTTTGACCTCTCCACAGTGCGTATGATATGTAGAGCCGCCGATAACTTGGTCTTCGCGGGGTTTCCAGCTGAAATATGCATTTTCTGCGATGATCTTGGTGTTTCATCTATGAGAAGTATGCAGGATGATCGAGAACGCTCTTTTCGAGTTAGTTAATGCGAGAAACACGTTTTCTGGTGTTTTCAACATTCCACAGTGCGTCTGATATGCAGAACCGACGATATCGTGGTTTTCGTGGTGTTTCCAGCTGAGATATGCATTTTCTGCGATAATCTTGGTGGGTCTTCTGTCAGCAGTATGCAGAATCATCTAGATCACTCTTTTCGAGCTACTTAATGCGAGAACCACGTTATCTGGTGTATTGACCACTCCCCAGTGCGTTTGATATGCAGAACCGGCGACATCTTGACTTTCGTCGGGTATCAAGCTGAGATATGCATTTTCTGCGATAATCTTGGTGTTTCATCTATGAGAAGTATGCAGAATCATCGTGAACGCTCTTTTCGAGCTAGTTAATGCGAGAAACACGTTTTCTGGTGTTTTCACCACTCCACAGTGCGTCTGATATTCAGAACCGGCGATATCTTGGTTTTCGTGGGGTTTTCCAGCTGAGATATGCATTTTCTGCGATAATCTTGGTGAGACTTCTGTCAGAAGTTTGCAGAATCATCTAGATCGCTGGTTTCGAGCTATTTAATGCGAAAAAACAAGTTTTCTGGTGTTTTGACCACTCCACAGTGCGTTTGATATGTAGAGCCGCCGATAACTTGGTTTTCGTGGGGTTTCCAGCTGAAATATGCATTTTCTGCGATAATATTGGTAAGACTTCAGTCAGAAGTATGCGGAAACATCGAGATCGCTCTTTTCGAGCTATTTAATGCGAGAAACACGTTATCTGGTGTATTGACCACTCCACAGTGCGTTTGATATGCAGAACCGGCGCCATCTTGATTTTCGTGAGGTTTCAAGCTGAGATATGCATTTTCTGCGATAATATTGGTGAGACTTCAGTAAGAAGTATACAGAATCTTCTAGATCGCTCGTTTCGAGCTATTTAATGCGAGAAACACGTTATCTGGTGTATTGACCACTCCACAGTGCGTTTGATATGCAAAACCGGCGATATCTTGGTTTTCGTCGGGTTTCAAGCTGAGATATGCATTTTCTGCGATAATCTTGGTGAGACTTCTGTCAGAAGTTTGCAGAATCATCTAGATCGCTCGTTTCGATCTATTTAATGCGAAAAAACTAGTTTTCTGGTGTTTTGACCACTCCACAGTGCGTTTGATATGTAGAGCCGCCGATAACTTGGTTTTCGTGGGGTTTCCATCTGAAATATGCATTTTCTGCGATAATATTGGTAAGACTTCAGTCAGAAGTATGCAGAATCATCGAGATCGCTCTTTTCGAGCTATTTAATGCGAGAAACACGTTATCTGGTGTTTTGACCACTCCACAGTGCGTTTGATATGCAGAACCGGCGATATCTTGATTTTCGTGGTGTTTCCAGCTGAGATATGCATTTTCTCCTATAATCTTAGTGAGTATTCTGCCAGCAGTATGCAGAATCATCTAGATCACTCTTTTCGAGCTATTTAATGCGACAAACACGTTATCTGGTGTATTGACCACTCCACAGTGATTTGATATGTAGAGCCGCCGATAACTTGGTTTTCCTGGGGTTTCCAGCTGAAATATGCATTTTCTGCGATAATCTTGGTGAGACGTCTGTCCGAAGTATGCAGAATCATCGAGATCGCTCTTTTCGAGCTATTTAATGCGAGAAACACGTTATCTGGTGTTTTGACCACTCCACAGTGCGTTCGATATGCAGAACCGGCGATATCTTGGTTTTCGTGGGGTTTCCAGCTGAAATATGCATTTTCTGCGATAATCTTGGTGTTTCATCTATGAGAAGTATGCAGAAACATCGAGATCGCTCTTTTCGAGCTAGTTAATGCGAGAAACACGTTTTCTGGTGTTTTCACCACCCCACAGTGCGTTTGATATGCAGAACCGGCGACATCTTGGATTTCGTCGGGTTTCAAGTTGAGATACGCATTTTCTGCGATAATCTTGGTGAGTCTTCTGTCTGCAGTATGCAGAATCATCTAGATCGCTCTTTTCGAGCTATTTAATGCGACAAACACGTTATCTGGTGTATTGACCACTCCACAGTGATTTGATATGTAGAGCCGCCGATAACTTGGTTTTCGTGGGGTTTCCAGCTGAGATATGCATTTTCTGCGATAAACCTGGAGAGTCTTCTGTCAGAAGTATGCAGAATCACCGAGATCGCTCTATTCGAGCTATTTAATGCGAGAAACACGTTATCTGGTGTTTTGACCACTCCACAGTGCGTTTGATATGCAGAACCGGTGCCATCTTGATTTTCGTGAGGTATCAAGCTGAGATATGCATTTTCTGCGATAATATTGGTGAGACTTCAGTCAGAAGTATGCAGAATCTTCTAGATCGCTCGTTTCGAGCTATTTAATGCGAGAACCACGTTATCTGGTGTATTGAACACTCCACAGTGCGTTTGATATGCAGAACCGGCGACATCATGAATTTCGTCGGGGTTCAAGCTGAGATATGCATTTTCTGCGATAATCTTGGTGAGACTTCTGTCCGAAGTATGCAGAATCATCTAGATCGCTCGTTTCGAGCTATTTAATGCGAAAAAACAAGTTTTCTGGTGTTTTCAACATTCCACAGTGCGTTTGATATGCGGAACCGGCGATATCTTGATTTTCGTGGTGTTTCCAGGTGAGATATGCATTTTCTGCGATAATCTTGGTGAGTCTTCTGTCAGCAGTATGCAGAATCATCTAGATCGCTCTTTTCGAGCTATCAAATGCGAGATACACGTTATCTAGTTGTTTTCACCACTCCACAGTGCGTTTTATATACAGAACTGGCGACATCTTGATTTTCGTGAGGTTTCAAGCTGACATATGCATTTTCTGCGATAATATTGGTGAGACTTCTGTCCGAAGTATGCAGAATCATCGATATCGCTCTTTTCGAGCTATTTAATGTGAGAAACGCGTTATCTGGTGTTTTGACAACTTCACAGTGCGTTTGATATGCAGAAATGGCGAAATCTTGGTTTTCGTCGGTTTTCATCCTGAGGTATGCATTTTCTGCGTTAACCTTGGTGCGACTTTTGTCAGAAGTATGCAGAATCATCTAGATCGCTCGTTTCGAGCTATTTAATACGAGAAACACGTTATCTGGTTGTTTTCACCACTCCACAGTGCGTTTGATATGCAGGACCGGCGACATCTTGATTTTCGTGGGGTTTCAAGCTGAGATATGCATTTTCTGCGATAATATTGGTGAGACTTCAGTAAGAAGTATGCAGAATCATCTAGATCGCTCGTATCGAGCTATTTAATGCGAAAAAAACAAGTTTTCTGGTGTTTTCAACATTCCACAGTGCGTTTGATATGCAGACCCGGCGATATCTTGATTTTCGTGGTGTTTCCAGCTGAGATATGCATTTTCTGCGATAATCTTGGTGAGTCTTCTGTCACAAGTATGCAGAATCATCTAGATCGCTCTTTTCGAGCTATTTAATGCGAGATACACGTTATCTGGTTGTTTTCATCACTCCACAGGGCGTTTGATATGCAGAACCGGCGATATCTTGGTTTTCGTGGGATTTCCAGCTGAGATATGCATTTTCTGCGATAATATTGGTGAGACTTCTGTCCGAAGTATGCACAGTCATCGAGATCGTACTTTTCAAGCTATTTAATGCGAGAAACACGTTTTCTGGGGTATTCACCAATCCACAGTTCGTTGGATATGCAGAACAGGAGATATCTTGGTTTTCGTGGCGTTTCCAGCTGAAATATGCATTTGCTGCGATAATCTTGGTGTTTCATCTATGAGAAGTATGCAGAATCATCCAGAACGATCTTTTCGAGCTAGTTAATGCGAGTAACACGTTATCTGGTGTTTTCACCACTCCACAGTGCGTTTGATATGCAGAACCGGCGACATCATGGATTTCGTCGGGGTTCAAGCTGAGATATGCATTTGCTGCGATAATCTTGGTGAGACTTCTGTCCGAAGTATGCTGAATCATCTAGATCGCTCTTTTCGAGCTATTTAATGCGAGAAACACGTTATCTGGTGTTTTCACCACTCCACAGTGCGTTTGATATGCAGAACCAGCGATATCTTGGTTTTCGTGGGGTTTCAAGATGAGATATGCATTTTCTGCGATAATCTTGGTGAGACTCCTGTCCGAAGTATGCAGAATCATCGAGATCGCTCTTCTCGAGCTATTTAATGCGAGAAACAAGTTATCTGGTGTTTTCACCACTCCACAGTGCGTTTTATATACAGAACTGGCGACATCTTGATTTTCGTGAGGTTTCAAGCTTACATATGCATTTTCTGCGATAATATTGGTGAGACTTCTGTCCGAAGTATGCAGAATCATCGATATCGCTCTTTTCGATCTATTTAATGCGAGAAACACGTTATCTGGTGTATTGACCACTCCACATTGCGTTTGATATGCAAAACCGGCGATATCTTGGTTTTCGTCGGGTTTCCAGCTGAGATATGCATTTTCTGCGATAATCTTGGTGAGTCTTCTGTCAGCAGTATGCAGAATCATCTAGATCGCTTGTTTCGAGCTATTTAATACGAGAAACACGTTATCTGGTTGTTTTCACCTCTCCACAGTGCGTTTGATATGCAGGACCGGCGATATCTTGGTTTTCGTCGGGTTTCCAGCTGAGATATGCATTTTCTGCGATAATCTTGGTGAGTCTTCTGTCAGCAGTATGCAGAATCATCTAGATCACTCTTTTCGAGCTATTTAATGCGAGAACCACGTTATCTGGTGTATTGAACACTCCACAGTGCGTTTGATATGCAGAACCGGCGACATCTTGGTTTTCGTGGGGTTTCCAGCTGATATATGCATTTTCTGCGATAATCTTGGTGAGTCTTCTGCCAGCAGTATGCAGAATCATCGAGATCGCTCTTTTCGAGCTATTTAATGCGAGAAACACGTTATCTGGTGTTTTGACCACTCCACAGTGCGTTTGATATGCAGAACCGGCGACATCTTGGTTTTCGTGGGGTTTCCAGCTGAAATATGCATTTTCTGCGATAATCTTGGTGAGACGTCTGTCCGAAGTATGCAGAATCATCGAGATCGCTCTTTTCGAGCTATTTAATGCGAGAAACACGTTATCTGGTGTTTTGACCACTCCACAGTGCGTTTGATATGCAGAACCGGCGATATCTTGGTTTTCGTGGGGTTTCCAGCTGAAATATGCATTTTCTGCGATAATCTTGGTGTTTCATCTATGAGAAGTATGCAGAAACATCGAGATCGCTCTTTTCGAGCTAGTTAATGCGAGAAACACGTTTTCTGGTGTTTTCACCACCCCACAGTGCGTTTGATATGCAGAACCGGCGACATCTTGATTTTCGTGGGGTTTCCAGCTGAAATATGCATTTTCTGCGATAAACTTTTTGAGTCTTCTGTCAGAAGTATGCAGAATCATCGAGATCGCTCTATTCGACCTCTTTAAAGCGAGAAACACGTTATCTGGTGTTTTCACCATCCACATTGCGCCTGATATGCAGAACCGGCGACATCTTGGTTTGCGTGGGGTTTCCAGCTTAAATGTGCATTTTCTGCGATAATCTTGGTGAGTCTTCTGACAGAAGTATGCAGAATCATGTAGATCGTTCGTTTCGAGTTATTTAATGCGAAAAAACAAGTTTTCTGGTGTTTTGACCACTCCACAGTGCGTTTGATATGTAGAGCCGCCGATAACTTGGTTTTCGTGGGGTTTCCAGCTGAAATATGCATTTTCTGCGATAATCTTGGTGAGTCCTCTGTCAGAAGTATGCAGAATCATCGAGATCGCTCTATTCGAGCTATTTAATGCGAGAAACACGTTATCTGGTGTATTGACCACTCCACAGTGCGTTTGATATGCAAAACCGGCGATATCTTGGTTTTCGTCGGTTTTCAAGCTGAGATATGCATTTTCAACGATAATCTTGGTGAGACTTCAGTCAGAAGTATGCAGAATCATCTAGATCGCTCGTTTCGAGCTATTTAATGCGAAAAAACAAGTTTTCTGGTGTTTTGACAACTTCACAGTGCGTTTGATATGCAGAAATGGCGAAATCTTGGTTTTCGTCGGTTTTCATCCTGAGGTATGCATTTTCTGCGTTAACCTTGGTGCGACTTTTGTCAGAAGTATGCAGAATCATCTAGATCGCTTGTTTCGAGCTATTTAATACGAGAAACACGTTATCTGGTTGTTTTCACCTCTCCACAGTGCGTTTGATATGCAGGACCGGCGACATCTTGATTTTCGTGGGGTTTCAAGCTGAGATATGCATTTTTTGCGATAATATTGGTGAGACTTCAGTAAGAAGTATGCAGAATCATCTAGATCGCTCGTATCGAGCTATTTAATGCGAAAAAAACAAGTTTTCTGGTGTTTTGACCACTCCACAGTGCGTTTGATATGTAGAGCCGCCGATAACTTGGTTTTCGTGGGGTTTCCAGCTGAAATATGCATTTTCTGCGATAATCTTGGTGAGTCCTCTGTCAGAAGTATGCAGAATCATCGAGATCGCTCTATTCGAGCTATTTAATGCGAGAAACACGTTATCTGGTGTTTTGACAACTCCACAGTGCGTTTGATATGTAGAGCCGCCGATAACTTGGTTTTCGTGGGGTTTCCAGCTGAAATATGCATTTTCTGCGATAATCTTGGTGAGTCCTCTGTCAGAAGTATGCAGAATCATCTAGATCGCTCTTTTCGAGCTATTAATTGCGTGATACACGTTATCTAGTTGTTTTCACCACTCCACAGTGCGTTTTATATACAGAACTGGCGACATCTTGATTTTCGTGAGGTTTTAAGCTGACATATGCATTTTCTGCGATAATATTGGTGAGACTTCTGTCCGAAGTATGCAGAATCATCGATATCGCTCTTTTCGAGCTATTTAATGTGAGAAACGCGTTATCTGGTGTTTTGACAACTTCACAGTGCGTTTGATATGCAGAAATGGCGAAATCTTGGTTTTCGTCGGTTTTCATCCTGAGGTATGCATTTTCTGCGTTAACCTTGGTGCGACTTTTGTCAGAAGTATGCAGAATCATCTAGATCGCTCGTTTCGAGCTATTTAATACGAGAAACACGTTATCTGGTTGTTTTCACCACTCCACAGTGCGTTTGATATGCAGGACCGGCGACATCTTGATTTTCGTGGGGTTTCAAGCTGAGATATGCATTTTTTGCGATAATATTGGTGAGACTTCAGTAAGAAGCATGCAGAATCATCTAGATCGCTCGTATCGAGCTATTTAATGCGAAAAAAACAAGTTTTCTGGTGTTTTCAACATTCCACAGTGCGTTTGATATGCAGACCCGGCGATATCTTGATTTTCGTGGTGTTTCCAGCTGAGATATGCATTTTCTGCGATAATCTTGGTGAGTCTTCTGTCACAAGTATGCAGAATCATCTAGATCGCTCTTTTCGAGCTATTTAATGCGAGATACACGTTATCTGGTTGTTTTCATCACTCCACAGGGCGTTTGATATGCAGAACCGGCGATATCTTGGTTTTCGTGGGGTTTCCAGCTGAGATATGCATTTTCTGCGATAATATTGATGAGACTTCTGTCCGAAGTATGCACAGTCATCGAGATCGTACTTTTCAAGCTATTTAATGCGAGAAACACGTTTTCTGGGGTATTCACCAATCCACAGTTCGTTGGATATGCAGAACAGGAGATATCTTGGTTTTCGTGGGGTTTCCAGCTGAAATATGCATTTGCTGCGATAATCTTGGTGTTTCATCTATGAGAAGTATGCAGAATCATCCAGAACGATCTTTTCGAGCTAGTTAATGCGAGTAACACGTTATCTGGTGTTTTCACCACTCCACAGTGCGTTTGATATGCAGAACCGGCGACATCATGGATTTCGTCGGGGTTCAAGCTGAGATATGCATTTGCTGCGATAATCTTGGTGAGACTTCTGTCCGAAGTATGCTGAATCATCTAGATCGCTCTTTTCGAGCTATTTAATGCGAGAAACACGTTATCTGGTGTTTTCACCAATCCACAGTTCGTTGGATATGCAGAACAGGAGATATCTTGGTTTTCGTGGGGTTTCCAGCTGAAATATGCATTTGCTGCGATAATCTTGGTGAAACATCTGTCCGAAGTATGCAGAAACATCGAGATCGCACTTTTCGATCTATTTAATGCGAGAAACACGTTGTCTGGTGTTTTCACCACTCCACAGTGCGTTTGATATACAGAACCGGCGACATCTTGGATTTCGTCGGGGTTCATACTGAGATATGCATTTGCTGCGATAATCTTGGTGAGACTTCTGTCCGAAGTATGCTGAATCATCTAGATCGCACTTTTCGAGCTATTTATTGCGAGAAACAAGTTATCTGGTGTTTTCACCACTCCACAGTGCGTTTGATATGCAGAACCAGCGATATCTTGGTTTTCGTGGGGTTTCAAGCTCAGATATGCATTTTCTGCGATAATCTTGGTGAGACTTCTGTCCGAAGTATGCAGAATCATCGCGATCGCACTTTTCGAGCTATTTAATGCGAGAAACACATTATCTGGTGTTTTCACCACTCCACAGTGCGTTTGATATGCAGAACCGGCTATATCTTGGTTTTTGTGGGGTTTCAAGCAGAGATATGCATTTTTTACGATAATCTTGGTGAGACTTCTGTCCGAAGTATGCTTAATCATCGATATCGTACTTTTCGAGCTATTTAAAGCGAGAAACACGTTTTCTGGGGTTTTCACCACTCCACAGTTCGTTGGATATGCAGAACAGGAGATAGCTTGGTTTTCGTGGGGTTTCTAGCAGAGATATGCATTTTCTGCGATAATCATGGTGAGACTTCTGTTAGAAGCATGCAGAACCATCGAGATCGCACATTTCGATCTATTTAATTCGAGAAACACGTTGTCTGGTGTTTTCACCACTCCACAGTTGGTTTGATATGCAGAACCGGCGATATCTGGGTTTTCGTGGGGTTTCAAGCTGAATTATGCATTTTTTACGATAATCTTGGTGAGACTTCTGTCCGAAGTATGCTTAATCATCGAGATCGCTCGTTTCGACCTATTTAATGCGAGAAACACGTTATCTGGTGTTTTCACCACTCCACAGTCCGTTTGATATGCAGAACCAGCGATATCTTGGTTTTCGTGGGGTTTCAAGCTGAGATATGCATTTCCCTGCGATAATCTTGGTGAGACTTCTGTCCGAAGTATGCAGAATCATCGAGATGGATCCATTCGGGCTATTTAATGCGAGAAACACGTTGTCTGGTGTTTTCACCACTCCACAGTTGGTTTGATATGCAGAACCGGCGATGTTTGGTTTTCGTCGGGTTTCAAGCTGAGATATGCATTTTTTACGATAATCTTGATGAGACTTCTGTCCGAAGTATGCTTAATCATCGAGATCGCTCGTTTCGACCAATTTAATGCGAGAAACACGTTATCTGGTGTTTTCAGCACTCCACAGTGCGGTTGATATGCAGAACTGGCGGTATCTTGGTTTTCGTGGGGTATCAAGCTGAGATATGCATTTTTTATGATAATCTTGGTGAGACTTCTCTCCGAAGTATGCTTAATCATCGAGATCGCTCGTTTCGAGCTATTTAATGCGAGAAACACGTTATCTGGTGTTTTCACCACTCCACAGTGCGTTGGATATGCAGAACCGGAGATATTTTGGTTTTCGTCGGGTTTCATGCTGTAATATGCATTTTCTACGATAAGCTTGGTGAGTCATCAGTCCGAAGTATGCAGAAACATCGAGAGCGCTCTTTTCGAGCTGTTTAATGCGAGAAACACGTTATCTGGTGTTATCACCACTGCACAGTGCGTTTGATAATCAGAACCGGCGATATCTTGGTTTTTGTTGGGTTTCAAGCTGAGATATGCATTTTTTACGATAATCTTGGTGAGACTTCTGTCCGAAGTATGCTTAATCATCGAGATCGCTCTTTTCGAGCTATTTAATGCGAGAAACACGTTTTCTGGGGTTTTCACGACACACAGTTCTTCGGATATGCAGAACAGGTGATATCTTGGTTTTCGAGGGGTTTCAAGCTGAGATATGCAGTTTCTGCGATAATCTTGGAGAGACTTCTGTCCGAAGTATGCAGAATCATCGAGATCGCTCTTTTGGAGCTATTTAATGCGAGAAAGACGTTTTCTGGGGTTTTCACCACACCACAGTTCGTTGGATATGCAGAACAGGTGATACCTTGGTTTTCGAGGGGTTTCAAGCTGAGATATGCATTTTCTGCGATAATCTTGGAGAGACTTCTGTCCGAAGTATGCAGAATCATCGAGATCGCTCTTTTCGAGCTATTTAATGCGAGAAACACGTTTTCTGGGGTTTTCACCACACCACAGTTCGTTGGATATGCAGAACAGGTGATATCTTGGTTTTCGAGGGGTTTCAAGTTTAGATATGCATTTTCTGCGATAATCTTGGAGAGACTTCTGTCCGAAGTATGCAGAATCATCGAGATCGCTCTTTTCGAGCTATTTAATGCGAGAAACACGTTTTCTGGGGTTTTCACGACACACAGTTCTTCGGATATGCAGAACAGGTGATATCTTGGTTTTCGAGGGGTTTCAAGCTGAGATATGCATTTTCTGCGATAATCTTGGAGAGACTTCTGTCCGAAGTATGCAGAATCATCGAGATCGCTCTTTTGGAGCTATTTAATGCGAGAAACACGTTTTCTGGGGTTTTCACCACACCACAGTTCGTTGGATATGCAGAACAGGTGATACCTTGGTTTTCGAGGGGTTTCAAGCTGAGATATGCATTTTCTGCGATAATCTTGGAGAGACTTCTGTCCGAAGCATGCAGAATCATCGAGATCGCTCTTTTCGAGCTATTTAATGCGAGAAACACGTTTTCTGGGGTTTTCACCACACCACAGTTCGTTGGATATGCAGAACAGGTGATATCTTGGTTTTCGAGGGGTTTCAAGTTTAGATATGCATTTTCTGCGATAATCTTGGAGAGACTTCTGTCCGAAGTATGCAGAATCATCGAGATCGCTCTTTTCGAGCTATTTAATGCGAGAAACACGTTTTCTGGGGTTTTCACCACAACACAGTTCGATGGATATGCAGAACAGGTGATATCTTGGTTTTCGAGGGGTTTCAAGCTGAGATATGCATTTTCTGCGATAATCTTGGAGAGACTTCTGTTCGAACTATGCAGAATCATCGAGATCGCTCTTTTCGAGCTATTTAATGCAAGAAACACGTTATCTGGTGTTTTCACCACTCCACAGTGCGTTTGATATGCAGAACCAGCGATATCTTGGTTTTCGTGGGGTTTCAAGCTGGGATATGCATTTTTTACGATAATCTTGGTGAGACTTCTGTCCGAAGTATGCAGAATCATCGATATCGCTCGTTTCGAGCTATTTAATGCGAGAAACACGTTATCTGGTGTTTTCACCACTCCACAGTGCGTTGGATATGCAGAACCGGAGATATTTTGGTTTTCGTCGGGTTTCATGCTGAGATATGCATTTTCTACGATAAGCTTGGTGAGACATCTGTCCGAAGTATGCAGAAACATCGAGAGCGCTCTTTTCGAGCTATTTAATGCGAGAAACTCGTTTTCTGGGGTTTTCACCACTCCACAGTTCGTTGGATATGCAGAACCGGAGATATTTTGGTTTTCGTCGGGTTTCATGCTGAGATATGCATTTTCTACGATAAGCTAGGTGAGACATCTGTCCGAAGTATGCAGAAACATCGAGAGCGCTTTTTTCGAGCTATTTAATGCGAGAAACTCTTTTTCTGGGGTTATCACAACTCCGCAGTTCGTTGGATATGCAGAACCGGAGATATCATGGATTTCGTGGGGTTTCAAGCTGAGCTATGCATTTTTTACGATAATCTTGGTGAGACTCCTGTCCGAAGTATGCTTAATCATCGAGATCGCTCGTTTCGACCTATTTAATGCGAGAAACACGTTATCTGGTGTTTTCAGCACTCCACAGTGCGTTTGATATGCAGAACCAGCGATATCTGGGTTTTCGTCGGGTTTCAAGCTGAGATATGCATTTTTTACGATAATCTTGGTGAGACTTCTGTCCGAAGTATGCTTGATCATCGAGATCGCTCGTTTCTACCTATTTAATGCGAGAAACACGTTATCTGGTGTTTTCACCACTCCACAGTGCGTATGATATGCAGAACAGGCGATATCTTGGTTTTCCTGGGGTTTCAAGCTGAGATATGCATTTTCTGCGATAATCTTGGGGAGACTTCTGTCCGAAGTGTGCAGAATCATCGAGATCGCTCTTTTCGAGTTATATAATGCGAGAAACACGTTATCTGGTGTTTTCACCACTCCACAGTGCGTTTGATATGCAGAACCAGCGATATCTTGGTTTTCGTGGGGTTTCAAGCTGAGATATGCATTTTTTACGATAATCTTGGTGAGACTTCTGTCCGAAGTATGCAGAATCATCGAGATCGCTCGTTTCGAGCTATTTAATGCGAGAAACACGTTATCTGGTGTTTTCACCACTCCACAGTGCGTTGGATATGCAGAACCGCAGATATTTTGGTTTTCGTCGGGTTTCATGCTGAGATATGCATTTTCTACGATCAGCTTGGTGAGACATCTGTCCGAAGTATGCAGAAACATCGAGAGCGTTCTTTTCGAGCTATTTAATGCGAGAAACTCGTTTTCAGGGATTTTCACCACTCCACAGTTCGTTGGATATGCAGAACCGGAGATATTTCGGTTTTCGTCGGGTTTCATGCTGAGATATGCATTTTCTACGATAAGCTAGGTGAGACATCTGTCCGCAGTATGCAGAAACATCGAGAGCGCTCTTTTCGAGCTATTTAATGCGAGAAACACGTTTTCTGGGGTTTTCACCACACCACAGTTCGTTGGATATGCAGAACAGGTGATATCTTGGTTTTCGAGGGGTTTCAAGCTGAGATATGCATTTTCTGCGATAATCTTGGAGAGACATCAGTCCGAAGTATGCTTAGTCATCAAGATCGCTCTATTCGAGGTATTTAATGCGAGAAACACGTTATCTGGTGTTTTCAGCACTCCACAGTGCGTTTGATATGCAGAACCAGCGATATCTTGGTTTCCTTGGGGATTCAAGCTCAGATATGCAATTTCTACGAACATCTTGGTTAGACTTCTGTCCGAAGTATGCTTAATCATCGAGATCGCTCGTTTCGAGCTATTTAATGCGAGAAACACGTTATCTGGTGTTTTCAAAACTCCACAGTGCGTATGATATGCAGAACCGACGATATCTTGGTTTTCGTGGGGTTTCAAGCTCAGATATGCATTTTCTGCGATAATCTTGGTGAGACTTCTGTCCGAAGTATGCAGAGTCTTCGAGATCGTACTTTTCGAGCTATTTAATGCGAGAAACACGTTTTCTGGGGTTTTCACCACTCCACAGTTCGTTGGATATGCAGAACAGGAGATATCTTGGTTTTCGTGGGGTTTCTAGCAGAGATATGCATTTTCTGCTATAATCTTGGAGAGACATCAGTCCGAAGTATGCAGAAACATCGAGAGCGCTCTTTTCGAGCTATTTAATGCGAGAAACACGTTATCTGGTGTTTTCACCACTCTACAGTGCGTTTGATAATCAGAACCGGCGATATCTTGGTTTTTGTTGGGTTTCAAGCTGAGATATGCATTTTTTACGATAATCTTGGTGAGACTTCTGTCCGAAGTATGCAGAATCATCGAGATCGCTCGTTTCGAGCTATTTAATGCGAGAAACACGTTATCTGGTGTTTTCTCCACTCCACAGTGCGTTTGATAATCAGAACCGGCGATATCTTGGTTTTTGTTGGGTTTCAAGCTGAGATATGCATTTTTTACGATAATCTTGGTGAGACTTCTGTCCGAAGTATGCTTAATCATCGAGATCGCTCTATTCGAGCAATTTAATGCGAGAAACACGTTTTCTGGGGTTTTCACCACACCAGAGTTCGTCGGATATGCAGAACAGGTGATATCTTGGCTTTCGAGGGGTTTCAAGCTGAGATATGCATTTTCTGCGATAATCTTGGAGAGACTTCTGTCCGAAGTATGCAGAATCATCGAGATCGCTCTTTTCGAGCTATTTATTGCGAGAAACAAGTTATCTGGTGTTTTCACCACTCCACAGTGCGTTTGATATGCAGAACCAGCGATATGTTGGTTTTCGTGGGGTTTCAAGCTCAGATATGCATTTTCTGCGATAATCTTGGTGAGATTTCTGTCCGAAGTATGCAGAATCATCGAGATCGCTCTTTTCGAGCTATTTAATGCGAGAAACACGTTTTCTGGGGTTTTCACCACACCAGAGTTCGTTGGATATGCAGAACAGGTGATATCTTGGTTTTCGAGGGGTTTCAAGCTGAGATATGCATTTTCTGCGATAATCTTGGAGAGACTTCTGTCCGAAGTATGCAGAATCATCGAGATCGCTCTTTTCGAGCTATTTAATGCGAGAAACACGTTTTCTAGGGTTTTCACCACACCACAGTTCGTTGGATATGCAGAACAGGTGATACCTTGGTTTTCGAGGGGTTTCAAGCTGAGATATGCATTTTCTGCGATAATCTTGGAGAGACTTCTGTCCGAAGTATGCAGAATCATCGAGATCGCACTTTTCGAGCTATTTAATGCGAGAAACACGTTATCTGGTGTTTTCACCACTCCACAGTGCGTTTGATATGCAGAACCGGCGATATCTTGGTTTATGTGGGGTTTCAAGCTGAGATATGCATTTTTTACGATAATCTTGGTGAGACTTCTGACCGAAGTATGCTTAGTCATCAAGATCGCTCTATTCGAGGTATTTAATGCGAGAAACACGTTATCTGGTGTTTTCAGCACTCCACAGTGCGTTTGATATGCAGAACCAGCGATATCTTGGTTTTCGTGGGGATTCAAGCTCAGATATGCAATTTCTACGAACATCTTGGTTAGACTTCTGTCCGAAGTATGCTTAATCATCGAGATCGCTCGTTTCGAGCTATTTAATGCGAGAAACGCGTTATCTGGTGTTTTCAAAACTCCACAGTGCGTATGATATGCAGAACCGACGATATCTTGGTTTTCGTGGGGTTTCAAGCTCAGATATGCATTTTCTGCGATAATCTTGGTGAGACTTCTGTCCGAAGTATGCAGAGTCATCGAGATCGTACTTTTCGAGCTATTTAATGCGAGAAACACGTTTTCTGGGGTTTTCACCACTCCACAGTTCGTTGGATATGCAGAACAGGAGATATCTTGGTTTTCGTGGGGTTTCTAGCAGAGATATGCATTTTCTGCGATAATCTTGGAGAGACATCAGTCCGAAGTATGCAGAAACATCGAGAGCGCTCTTTTCGAGCTATTTAATGCGAGGAACACGTTATCTGGTGTTTTCACCACTCCACAGTGCGTTTGATAATCAGAACCGGCGATATCTTGGTTTTTGTTGGGTTTCAAGCTGAGATATGCATTTTTTACGATAATCTTGGTGAGACTTCTGTCCGAAGTATGCAGAATCATCGAGATCGCTCGTTTCGAGCTATTTAATGCGAGAAACACGTTATCTGGTGTTTTCTCAACTCCACAGTGCGTTTGATAATCAGAACCGGCGATATCTTGGTTTTTGTTGGGTTTCAAGCTGAGATATGCATTTTTTACGATAATCTTGGTGAGACTTCTGTCCAAAGTATGCTTAATCATCGAGATCGCTCTTTTCGAACTATTTAATGCGAGAAACAAGTTATCTGGTGTTTTCACCACTCCACAGTGCGTTTGATATGCAGAACCTGCGATATCTTGGTTTTCGAGGGGTTTCAAGCTGAGATATGCATTTTTTACGATAATCTTGGTGAGACTTCTGTCCGAAGTATGCTTAGTCATCAAGATCGCTCTATTCGAGCTATTTAATGCGAGAAACACGGTATCTGGTGTTTTCAGCACTCCACAGTGCGTTTGATATGCAGAACCAGCGATATCTTGGTTTTCGTGGGGATTCAAGCTCAGATATGCAATTTCTGCGATAATCTTGGTGAGACTTCTGTCCGAAGTATGCTTAATCATCGAGATCGCTCGTTGCGAGCTATTTAATGCGAGAAACACGTTATCTGGTGTTTTCAAAACTCCACAGTGCGTATGATATGCAGAACCGACGATATTTTGGTTTTCGTCGGGTTTCATGCTGAGATATGCATTTTCTACGATAAGCTATGTGAGACATCTGTCCGAAGTATGCAGAAACATCGAGAGCGCTCTTTTCGAGCTATTTAATGCGAGAAACTCTTTTTCTGGGGTTTTCACCACTCCGCAGTTCGTTGGATATGCAGAACCGGAGATATCTTGGATTTCGTGGGGTTTCAAGCTGAGCTATGCATTTTTTACGATAATCTTGGTGAGACTTCTGTCCGAAGTATGCTTAATCATCGAGATCGCTCGTTTCGACCTATTTAATGCGAGAAACACGTTATCTGGTGTTTTCAGAACTCCACAGTGCGTTTGATATGCAGAACCAGCGATATCTTGGTTTTCGTGGGGTTTCAAGCTCAGATATGCATTTTCTGCGATAATCTTGGTGAGATTTCTGTCCGAAGTATGCAGAATCATCGAGATCGCACTTTTCGAGCTATTTAATGCGAGAAACACTGTATCTGGTGTTTTCACCACTCCACAGTGCGTTTGATGTGCAGAACCAGCGATATCTTGGTTTTCGTGGGGATTCAAGCTCAGATATGCAATTTCTACGAACATCTTGGTTAGACTTCTGTCCGAAGTATGCTTAATCATCGAGATCGCTCGTTTCGAGCTATTTAATGCGAGAAACACGTTATCTGGTGTTTTCAAAACTCCACAGTGCGTATGATATGCAGAACCGACGATATCTTGGTTTTCGTGGGGTTTCAAGCTCAGATATGCATTTTCTGCGATAATCTTGGTGAGACTTCTGTCCGAAGTATGCAGAGTCATCGAGATCGTACTGTTCGAGCTATTTAATGCGAGAAACACGTTTTCTGGGGTTTTCACCACTCCACAGTTCGTTGGCTATGCAGAACAGGTGATATCTTGGTTTTCGAGGGGTTTCAAGCTGAGATATGCATTTTCTACGATAAGCTTGGTGAGTCATCTGTCCGAAGTATGCAGAAACATCGAGAGCGCTCTTTTCGAGCTATTTAATGCGAGAAACTCGTTTTCTGGGGTTTTCACCACTCCACAGTTCGTTGGATATGCAGAACCGGAGATATTTTGGTTTTCGTCGGGTTTCATGCTGAGATATGCATTTTCTACGATAAGCTAGGTGAGACATCTGTCCGAAGTATGCAGAAACATCGAGAGCGCTCTTTTCGAGCTATTTAATGCGAGAAACTCTTTTTCTGGGGTTTTCAACACTCCGCAGTTCGTTGGATATGCAGAACCGGAGATATCTTGGATTTCGTGGGGTTCCAAGCTGAGCTATGCATTTTTTACGATAATCTTGGTGAGACTACTGTCCGAAGTATGCTTAATCATCGAGATCGCTCGTTTCGACCTATTTAATGCGAGAAACACGTTATCTGGTGTTTTCAGCACTCCACAGTGCGTTTGATATGCAGAACCAGCGATATCTGGGTTTTCGTCGGGTTTCAAGCTGAGATATGCATTTTTTACGATAATCTTGGTGAGACTTCTGTCCGAAGTATGCTTGATCATCGAGATCGCTCGTTTCTACCTATTTAATGCGAGAAACACGTTATCTGGTGTTTTCACCACTCCACAGTGCGTATGATATGCAGAACAGGCGATATCTTGGTTTTCGTGGGGTTTCAAGCTGAGATATGCATTTTCTGCGATAATCTTGGTGAGACTTCTGTCCGAAGTGTGCAGAATCATCGAGATCGCTCTTTTCGAGTTATTTAATGCGAGAAACACGTTATCTGGTGTTTTCACCACTCCACAGTGCGTTTGATATGCAGAACCAGCGATATCTTGGTTTTCGTGGGGTTTCAAGCTGAGATATGCATTTTTTACGATAATCTTGGTGAGACTTCTGTCCGAAGTATGCAGAATCATCGAGATCGCTCGTTTCGAGCTATTTAATGCGAGAAACACGTTATCTGGTGTTTTCACCACTCCACAGTGCGTTGGATATGCAGAACCGCAGATATTTTGGTTTTCGTCGGGTTTCATGCTGAGATATGCATTTTCTACGATCAGCTTGGTGAGACATCTGTCCGAAGTATGCAGAAACATCGAGAGCGTTCTTTTCGAGCTATTTAATGCGAGAAACTCGTTTTCAGGGGTTTTCACCACTCCACAGTTCGTTGGATATGCAGAACCGGAGATATTTCGGTTTTCGTCGGGTTTCATGCTGAGATATGCATTTTCTACGATAAGCTAGGTGAGACATCTGTCCGCAGTATGCAGAAACATCGAGAGCGCTCTTTTCGAGCTATTTAATGCGAGAAACACGTTTTCTGGGGTTTTCACCACACCACAGTTCGTTGGATATGCAGAACAGGTGATATCTTGGTTTTCGAGGGGTTTCAAGCTGAGATATGCATTTTTTACGATAATCTTGGTGAGACTTCTGTCCGAAGTATGCAGAATCATCGAGATCGCTCGTTTCGAGCTATTTAATGCGAGAAACACGTTATCTGGTGTTTTCTCCACTCCACAGTGCGTTTGATAATCAGAACCGGCGATATCTTGGTTTTTGTTGGGTTTCAAGCTGAGATATGCATTTTTTACGATAATCTTGGTGAGACTTCTGTCCGAAGTATGCTTAATCATCGAGATCGCTCTATTCGAGCAATTTAATGCGAGAACCACGTTTTCTGGGGTTTTCACCACACCAGAGTTCGTCGGATATGCAGAACAGGTGATATCTTGGCTTTCGAGGGGTTTCAAGCTGAGATATGCATTTTCTGCGATAATCTTGGAGAGACTTCTGTCCGAAGTATGCAGAATCATCGAGATCGCTCTTTTCGAGCTATTTATTGCGAGAAACAAGTTATCTGGTGTTTTCACCACTCCACAGTGCGTTTGATATGCAGAACCAGCGATATGTTGGTTTTCGTGGGGTTTCAAGCTCAGATATGCATTTTCTGCGATAATCTTGGTGAGATTTCTGTCCGAAGTATGCAGAATCATCGAGATCGCTCTTTTCGAGCTATTTAATGCGAGAAACACGTTTTCTGGGGTTTTCACCACACCACAGTTCGTTGGATATGCAGAACAGGTGATATCTTGGTTTTCGAGGGGTTTCAAGCTGAGATATGCATTTTCTGCGATAATCTTGGAGAGACTTCTGTCCGAAGTATGCAGAATCATCGAGATCGCTCTTTTCGAGCTATTTAATGCGAGAAACACGTTTTCTAGGGTTTTCACCACACCACAGTTCGTTGGATATGCAGAACAGGTGATACCTTGGTTTTCGAGGGGTTTCAAGCTGAGATATGCATTTTCTGCGATAATCTTGGAGAGACTTCTGTCCGAAGTATGCAGAATCATCGAGATCGCACTTTTCGAGCTATTTAATGCGAGAAACACGTTATCTGGTGTTTTCACCACTCCACAGTGCGTTTGATATGCAGAACCGGCGATATCTTGGTTTATGTGGGGTTTCAAGCTGAGATATGCATTTTTTACGATAATCTTGGTGAGACTTCTGACCGAAGTATGCTTAGTCATCAAGATCGCTCTATTCGAGGTATTTAATGCGAGAAACACGTTATCTGGTGTTTTCAGCACTCCACAGTGCGTTTGATATGCAGAACCAGCGATATCTTGGTTTTCGTGGGGATTCAAGCTCAGATATGCAATTTCTACGAACATCTTGGTTAGACTTCTGTCCGAAGTATGCTTAATCATCGAGATCGCTCGTTTCGAGCTATTTAATGCGAGAAACGCGTTATCTGGTGTTTTCAAAACTCCACAGTGCGTATGATATGCAGAACCGACGATATCTTGGTTTTCGTGGGGTTTCAAGCTCAGATATGCATTTTCTGCGATAATCTTGGTGAGACTTCTGTCCGAAGTATGCAGAGTCATCGAGATCGTACTTTTCGAGCTATTTAATGCGAGAAACACGTTTTCTGGGGTTTTCACCACTCCACAGTTCGTTGGATATGCAGAACAGGAGATATCTTGGTTTTCGTGGGGTTTCTAGCAGAGATATGCATTTTCTGCGATAATCTTGGAGAGACATCAGTCCGAAGTATGCAGAAACATCGAGAGCGCTCTTTTCGAGCTATTTAATGCGAGGAACACGTTATCTGGTGTTTTCACCACTCCACAGTGCGTTTGATAATCAGAACCGGCGATATCTTGGTTTTTGTTGGGTTTCAAGCTGAGATATGCATTTTTTACGATAATCTTGGTGAGACTTCTGTCCGAAGTATGCAGAATCATCGAGATCGCTCGTTTCGAGCTATTTAATGCGAGAAACACGTTATCTGGTGTTTTCTCAACTCCACAGTGCGTTTGATAATCAGAACCGGCGATATCTTGGTTTTTGTTGGGTTTCAAGCTGAGATATGCATTTTTTACGATAATCTTGGTGAGACTTCTGTCCAAAGTATGCTTAATCATCGAGATCGCTCTTTTCGAACTATTTAATGCGAGAAACAAGTTATCTGGTGTTTTCACCACTCCACAGTGCGTTTGATATGCAGAACCTGCGATATCTTGGTTTTCGAGGGGTTTCAAGCTGAGATATGCATTTTTTACGATAATCTTGGTGAGACTTCTGTCCGAAGTATGCTTAGTCATCAAGATCGCTCTATTCGAGCTATTTAATGCGAGAAACACGGTATCTGGTGTTTTCAGCACTCCACAGTGCGTTTGATATGCAGAACCAGCGATATCTTGGTTTTCGTGGGGATTCAAGCTCAGATATGCAATTTCTGCGATAATCATGGTGAGACTTCTGTCCGAAGTATGCTTAATCATCGAGATCGCTCGTTGCGAGCTATTTAATGCGAGAAACACGTTATCTGGTGTTTTCAAAACTCCACAGTGCGTATGATATGCAGAACCGACGATATTTTGGTTTTCGTCGGGTTTCATGCTGAGATATGCATTTTCTACGATAAGCTATGTGAGACATCTGTCCGAAGTATGCAGAAACATCGAGAGCGCTCTTTTCGAGCTATTTAATGCGAGAAACTCTTTTTCTGGGGTTTTCACCACTCCGCAGTTCGTTGGATATGCAGAACCGGAGATATCTTGGATTTCGTGGGGTTTCAAGCTGAGCTATGCATTTTTTACGATAATCTTGGTGAGACTTCTGTCCGAAGTATGCTTAATCATCGAGATCGCTCGTTTCGACCTATTTAATGCGAGAAACACGTTATCTGGTGTTTTCAGAACTCCACAGTGCGTTTGATATGCAGAACCAGCGATATCTTGGTTTTCGTGGGGTTTCAAGCTCAGATATGCATTTTCTGCGATAATCTTGGTGAGATTTCTGTCCGAAGTATGCAGAATCATCGAGATCGCACTTTTCGAGCTATTTAATGCGAGAAACACTGTATCTGGTGTTTTCACCACTCCACAGTGCGTTTGATGTGCAGAACCAGCGATATCTTGGTTTTCGTGGGGATTCAAGCTCAGATATGCAATTTCTACGAACATCTTGGTTAGACTTCTGTCCGAAGTATGCTTAATCATCGAGATCGCTCGTTTCGAGCTATTTAATGCGAGAAACACGTTATCTGGTGTTTTCAAAACTCCACAGTGCGTATGATATGCAGAACCGACGATATCTTGGTTTTCGTGGGGTTTCAAGCTCAGATATGCATTTTCTGCGATAATCTTGGTGAGACTTCTGTCCGAAGGTATGCAGAGTCATCGAGATCGTACTTTTCGAGCTATTTAATGCGAGAAACACGTTTTCTGGGGTTTTCACCACTCCACAGTTCGTTGGATATGCAGAACAGGTGATATCTTGGTTTTCGAGGGGTTTCAAGCTGAGATATGCATTTTCTACGATAAGCTTGGTGAGTCATCTGTCCGAAGTATGCAGAAACATCGAGAGCGCTCTTTTCGAGCTATTTAATGCGAGAAACTGGTTTTCTGGGGTTTTCACCACTCCACAGTTCGTTGGATATGCAGAACCGGAGATATTTTGGTTTTCGTCGGGTTTCATGCTGAGATATGCATTTTCTACGATAAGCTAGGTGAGACATCTGTCCGAAGTATGCAGAAACATCGAGAGCGCTCTTTTCGAGCTATTTAATGCGAGAAACTCTTTTTCTGGGGTTTTCAACACTCCGCAGTTCGTTGGATATGCAGAACCGGAGATATCTTGGATTTCGTGGGGTTCCAAGCTGAGCTATGCATTTTTTACGATAATCTTGGTGAGACTACTGTCCGAAGTATGCTTAATCATCGAGATCGCTCGTTTCGACCTATTTAATGCGAGAAACACGTTATCTGGTGTTTTCAGCACTCCACAGTGCGTTTGATATGCAGAACCAGCGATATCTGGGTTTTCGTCGGGTTTCAAGCTGAGATATGCATTTTTTACGATAATCTTGGCGAGACTTCTGTCCGAAGTATGCTTGATCATCGAGATCGCTCGTTTCTACCTATTTAATGCGAGAAACACGTTATCTGGTGTTTTCACCACTCCACAGTGCGTATGATATGCAGAACAGGCGATATCTTGGTTTTCGTGGGGTTTCAAGCTGAGATATGCATTTTCTGCGATAATCTTGGTGAGACTTCTGTCCGAAGTGTGCAGAATCATCGAGATCGCTCTTTTCGAGTTATTTAATGCGAGAAACACGTTATCTGGTGTTTTCACCACTCCACAGTGCGTTTGATATGCAGAACCAGCGATATCTTGGTTTTCGTCGGGTTTCATGCTGAGATATGCATTTTCTACGATCAGCTTGGTGAGACATCTGTCCGAAGTATGCAGAAACATCGAGAGCGTTCTTTTCGAGCTATTTAATGCGAGAAACTCGTTTTCAGGGGTTTTCACCACTCCACAGTTCGTTGGATATGCAGAACCGGAGATATTTCGGTTTTCGTCGGGTTTCATGCTGAGATATGCATTTTCTACGATAAGCTAGGTGAGACATCTGTCCGCAGTATGCAGAAACATCGAGAGCGCTCTTTTCGAGCTATTTAATGCGAGAAACACGTTTTCTGGGGTTTTCACCACACCACAGTTCGTTGGATATGCAGAACAGGTGATATCTTGGTTTTCGAGGGGTTTCAAGCTGAGATATGCATTTTCTGCGATAATCTTGGTGAGACTTCTGTCCGAAGTGTGCAGAATCATCGAGATCGCTCTTTTCGAGTTATTTAATGCGAGAAACACGTTATCTGGTGTTTTCACCACTCCACAGTGCGTTTGATATGCAGAACCAGCGATATCTTGGTTTTCGTGGGGTTTCAAGCTGAGATATGCATTTTTTACGATAATCTTGGTGAGACTTCTGTCCGAAGTATGCAGAATCATCGAGATCGCTCGTTTCGAGCTATTTAATGCGAGAAACACGTTATCTGGTGTTTTCACCACTCCACAGTGCGTTGGATATGCAGAACCGCAGATATTTTGGTTTTCGTCGGGTTTCATGCTGAGATATGCATTTTCTACGATCAGCTTGGTGAGACATCTGTCCGAAGTATGCAGAAACATCGAGAGCGTTCTTTTCGAGCTATTTAATGCGAGAAACTCGTTTTCAGGGGTTTTCACCACTCCACAGTTCGTTGGATATGCAGAACCGGAGATATTTCGGTTTTCGTCGGGTTTCATGCTGAGATATGCATTTTCTACGATAAGCTAGGTGAGACATCTGTCCGCAGTATGCAGAAACATCGAGAGCGCTCTTTTCGAGCTATTTAATGCGAGAAACACGTTTTCTGGGGTTTTCACCACACCACAGTTCGTTGGATATGCAGAACAGGTGATATCTTGGTTTTCGAGGGGTTTCAAGCTGAGATATGCATTTTCTGCGATAATCTTGGAGAGACATCAGTCCGAAGTATGCAGAAACATCGAGAGCGCTCTTTTCTAGCTATTTAATGCGAGAAACACGTTATCTGGTGTTTTCAGCACTCCACAGTGCGTTTGATATGCAGAACCAGCGATATCTGGGTTTTCGTCGGGTTTCAAGCTGAGATATGCATTTTTTACGATAATCTTGGTGAGACTTCTGTCCGAAGTATGCTTGATCATCGAGATCGCTCGTTTCGACCTATTTAATGCGAGAAACACGTTATCTGGTGTTTTCACCACTCCACAGTGCGTTTGATATGCAGAACCGGCGATATCTTGGTTTTCGTGGGGTTTCAAGCTCAGATATGCATTTTCTGCGATAATCTTGGTGAGACTTCTGTCCGAAGTATGCAGAGTCATCGAGATCGTACTTTTCGAGCTATTTAATGCGAGAATCACGTTTTCTGGGGTTTTCACCACTCCACAGTTCGTTGGATATGCAGAACAGGAGATATCTTGGTTTTCGTGGGGTTTCTAGCAGAGATATGCATTTTCTGCGATAATCTTGGAGAGACATCAGTCCGAAGTATGCAGAAACATCGAGAGCGCTCTTTTCTAGCTTTTTAATGCGAGAAACACGTTATCTGGTGTTTTCACCACTCCACAGTGCGTTTGATAATCAGAACCGGCGATATCTTGGTTTTGGATGGGTTTCAAGCTGAGATATGCATTTTTTACGATAATCTTGGTGAGACTTCTGTCCGAAGTATGCAGAATCATCGAGATCGCTCGTTTCGAGCTATTTAATGCGAGAAACACGTTATCTGGTGTTTTCACCACTCCACAGTGCGTTGGATATGCAGAACCGGAGATATTTTGGTTTTCGTCGGGTTTCATGCTGAGATATGCAATTTCTACAATAAGCTTGGTGAGACATCTGTCCGAAGTATGCAGAAACATCGAGAGCGCTCTTTTCGAGCTATTTAATCCGAGAAACTCGTTTTCAGGGGTTTTCACCACTCCACAGTTCGTTGGATATGCAGAACCGGAGATATGTTGGTTTTCGTCGGGTTTCATGCTGAGATATGCATTTTCTACGATAAGCTAGGTGAGACATCTGTCCGAAGTATGCAGAAACATCGAGAGCGCTCTTTTCGAGCTATTTAATGCGAGAAACACGTTTTCTGGGGTTTTCACCACACCATAGTTCGTTGGATATGCAGAACAGGTGATATCTTGGTTTTCGAGGGGTTTCAAGCTGAGATATGCATTTTCTGCCATAATCTTGGAGAGACTTCTGTCCGAAGTATGCAGAATCATCGAGATCGCTCTTTTCGAGGTATTTAATGCGAGAAACAAGTTATCTGGTGTTTTCACCACTCCGCAGTGCGTTTGATATGCAGAACCAGCGATATCTTGGTTTTCGTGGGGTTTCAAGCTCAGATATGCATTTTCTGCGATAATCTTGGTGAGATTTCTGTCCGAAGTATGCAGAATCATCGAGATCGCTCTTTTCGAGCTATTTAATGCGAGAAACACGTTTTCTGGGTTTTTCACCACACCACAGTTCGTTGGATATGCAGAACAGGTGATATCTTGGTTTTCGAGGGGTTTGAAGCTGAGATATGCATTTTCTGCGATAAGCTAGGTGAGACTTCTGTCCGAAGTATGCTTAGTCATCAAGATCGCTCTATTCGAGGTATTTAATGCGAGAAACACGTTATCTGGTGTTTTCAGCACTCCACAGTGCGTTTGATATGCAGAACCAGCGATATCTTGGTTTCCTTGGGGATTCAAGCTCAGATATGCAATTTCTACGAACATCTTGGTTAGACTTCTGTCCGAAGTATGCTTAATCATCGAGATCGCTCGTTTCGAGCTATTTAATGCGAGAAACACGTTATCTGGTGTTTTCAAAACTCCACAGTGCGTATGATATGCAGAACCGACGATATCTTGGTTTTCGTGGGGTTTCAAGCTCAGATATGCATTTTCTGCGATAATCTTGGTGAGACTTCTGTCCGAAGTATGCAGAGTCTTCGAGATCGTACTTTTCGAGCTATTTAATGCGAGAAACACGTTTTCTGGGGTTTTCACCACTCCACAGTTCGTTGGATATGCAGAACAGGAGATATCTTGGTTTTCGTGGGGTTTCTAGCAGAGATATGCATTTTCTGCGATAATCTTGGAGAGACATCAGTCCGAAGTATGCAGAAACATCGAGAGCGCTCTTTTCGAGCTATTTAATGCGAGAAACACGTTATCTGGTGTTTTCACCACTCTACAGTGCGTTTGATAATCAGAACCGGCGATATCTTGGTTTTTGTTGGGTTTCAAGCTGAGATATGCATTTTTTACGATAATCTTGGTGAGACTTCTGTCCGAAGTATGCAGAATCATCGAGATCGCTCGTTTCGAGCTATTTAATGCGAGAAACACGTTATCTGGTGTTTTCTCCACTCCACAGTGCGTTTGATAATCAGAACCGGCGATATCTTGGTTTTTGTTGGGTTTCAAGCTGAGATATGCATTTTTTACGATAATCTTGGAGAGACTTCTGTCCGAAGTATGCAGAATCATCGAGATCGCTCTTTTCGAGCTATTTATTGCGAGAAACAAGTTATCTGGTGTTTTCACCACTCCACAGTGCGTTTGATATGCAGAACCAGCGATATGTTGGTTTTCGTGGGGTTTCAAGCTCAGATATGCATTTTCTGCGATAATCTTGGTGAGATTTCTGTCCGAAGTATGCAGAATCATCGAGATCGCTCTTTTCGAGCTATTTAATGCGAGAAACACGTTTTCTGGGGTTTTCACCACACCACAGTTCGTTGGATATGCAGAACAGGTGATATCTTGGTTTTCGAGGGGTTTCAAGCTGAGATATGCATTTTCTGCGATAATCTTGGAGAGACTTCTGTCCGAAGTATGCAGAATCATCGAGATCGCTCTTTTCGAGCTATTTAATGCGAGAAACACGTTTTCTAGGGTTTTCACCACACCACAGTTCGTTGGATATGCAGAACAGGTGATACCTTGGTTTTCGAGGGGTTTCAAGCTGAGATATGCATTTTCTGCGATAATCTTGGAGAGACTTCTGTCCGAAGTATGCAGAATCATCGAGATCGCACTTTTCGAGCTATTTAATGCGAGAAACACGTTATCTGGTGATTTCACCACTCCACAGTGCGTTTGATATGCAGAACCGGCGATATCTTGGTTTATGTGGGGTTTCAAGCTGAGATATGCATTTTTTACGATAATCTTGGTGAGACTTCTGACCGAAGTATGCTTAGTCATCAAGATCGCTCTATTCGAGGTATTTAATGCGAGAAACACGTTATCTGGTGTTTTCAGCACTCCACAGTGCGTTTGATATGCAGAACCAGCGATATCTTGGTTTTCGTGGGGATTCAAGCTCAGATATGCAATTTCTACGAACATCTTGGTTAGACTTCTGTCCGAAGTATGCTTAATCATCGAGATCGCTCGTTTCGAGCTATTTAATGCGAGAAACGCGTTATCTGGTGTTTTCAAAACTCCACAGTGCGTATGATATGCAGAACCGACGATATCTTGGTTTTCGTGGGGTTTCAAGCTCAGATATGCATTTTCTGCGATAATCTTGGTGAGACTTCTGTCCGAAGTATGCAGAGTCATCGAGATCGTACTTTTCGAGCTATTTAATGCGAGAAACACGTTTTCTGGGGTTTTCACCACTCCACAGTTCGTTGGATATGCAGAACAGGAGATATCTTGGTTTTCGTGGGGTTTCTAGCAGAGATATGCATTTTCTGCGATAATCTTGGAGAGACATCAGTCCGAAGTATGCAGAAACATCGAGAGCGCTCTTTTCGAGCTATTTAATGCGAGGAACACGTTATCTGGTGTTTTCACCACTCCACAGTGCGTTTGATAATCAGAACCGGCGATATCTTGGTTTTTGTTGGGTTTCAAGCTGAGATATGCATTTTTTACGATAATCTTGGTGAGACTTCTGTCCGAAGTATGCAGAATCATCGAGATCGCTCGTTTCGAGCTATTTAATGCGAGAAACACGTTATCTGGTGTTTTCTCAACTCCACAGTGCGTTTGATAATCAGAACCGGCGATATCTTGGTTTTTGTTGGGTTTCAAGCTGAGATATGCATTTTTTACGATAATCTTGGTGAGACTTCTGTCCAAAGTATGCTTAATCATCGAGATCGCTCTTTTCGAACTATTTAATGCGAGAAACAAGTTATCTGGTGTTTTCACCACTCCACAGTGCGTTTGATATGCAGAACCTGCGATATCTTGGTTTTCGAGGGGTTTCAAGCTGAGATATGCATTTTTTACGATAATCTTGGTGAGACTTCTGTCCGAAGTATGCTTAGTCATCAAGATCGCTCTGTTCGAGCTATTTAATGCGAGAAACACGTTATCTGGTGTTTTCAGCACTCCACAGTGCGTTTGATATGCAGAACCAGCGATATCTTGGTTTTCGTGGGGATTCAAGCTCAGATATGCAATTTCTGCGATAATCTTGGTGAGACTTCTGTCCGAAGTATGCTTAATCATCGAGATCGCTCGTTGCGAGCTATTTAATGCGAGAAACACGTTATCTGGTGTTTTCAAAACTCCACAGTGCGTATGATATGCAGAACCGACGATATTTTGGTTTTCGTCGGGTTTCATGCTGAGATATGCATTTTCTACGATAAGCTATGTGAGACATCTGTCCGAAGTATGCAGAAACATCGAGAGCGCTCTTTTCGAGCTATTTAATGCGAGAAACTCTTTTTCTGGGGTTTTCACCACTCCGCAGTTCGTTGGATATGCAGAACCGGAGATATCTTGGTTTTCGTGGGGTTTCAAGCTCAGATATGCATTTTCTGCGATAATCTTGGTGAGATTTCTGTCCGAAGTATGCAGAATCATCGAGATCGCACTTTTCGAGCTATTTAATGCGAGAAACACTGTATCTGGTGTTTTCACCACTCCACAGTGCGTTTGATATGCAGAACCGGCGATATCTTGGTTTTTGTGGGGTTTCAACCTGAGATATACATTTTTTACGATAATCTTGGTGAGACTTCTGTCCGATGTATGCTTAATCGTCAAGTTCGCTCTATTCGAGCTATTTAATGCGAGAAACACGTTATCTGGTGTTTTCAGCACTCCACAGTGCGTTTGATATGCAGAACCAGCGATATCTTGGTTTTCGTGGGGATTCAAGCTCAGATATGCAATTTCTACGAACATCTTGGTTAGACTTCTGTCCGAAGTATGCTTAATCATCGAGATCGCTCGTTTCGAGCTATTTAATGCGAGAAACACGTTATCTGGTGTTTTCAAAACTCCACAGTGCGTATGATATGCAGAACCGACGATATCTTGGTTTTCGTGGGGTTTCAAGCTCAGATATGCATTTTCTGCGATAATCTTGGTGAGACTTCTGTCCGAAGTATGCAGAGTCATCGAGATCGTACTTTTCGAGCTATTTAATGCGAGAAACACGTTTTCTGGGGTTTTCACCACTCCACAGTTCGTTGGATATGCAGAACAGGTGATATCTTGGTTTTCGAGGGGTTTCAAGCTGAGATATGCATTTTCTACGATAAGCTTGGTGAGTCATCTGTCCGAAGTATGCAGAAACATCGAGAGCGCTCTTTTCGAGCTATTTAATGCGAGAAACTCGTTTTCTGGGGTTTTCACCACTCCACAGTTCGTTGGATATGCAGAACCGGAGATATTTTGGTTTTCGTCGGGTTTCATGCTGAGATATGCATTTTCTACGATAAGCTAGGTGAGACATCTGTCCGAAGTATGCAGAAACATCGAGAGCGCTCTTTTCGAGCTATTTAATGCGAGAAACTCTTTTTCTGGGGTTTTCAACACTCCGCAGTTCGTTGGATATGCAGAACCGGAGATATCTTGGATTTCGTAGGGTTCCAAGCTGAGCTATGCATTTTTTACGATAATCTTGGTGAGACTTCTGTCCGAAGTATGCTTAATCATCGAGATCGCTCGTTTCGACCTATTTAATGCGAGAAACATGTTATCTGGTGTTTTCAGCACTCCACAGTGCGTTTGATATGCAGAACCAGCGATATCTGGGTTTTCGTCGGGTTTCAAGCTGAGATATGCATTTTTTACGATAATCTTGGTGAGACTTCTGTCCGAAGTATGATTGATCATCGAGATCGCTCGTTTCGACCTATTTAATGCGAGAAACACGTTATCTGGTGTTTTCACCACTCCACAGTGCGTATGATATGCAGAACCGGCGATATCTTGGTTTTCGTGGGGTTTGAAGCTGAGATATGCATTTTCTGCGATAATCTTGGTGAGACATCTGTCCGAAGTGTGCAGAATCATCGAGATCGCTCGTTTCGAGCTATTTAGTGCGAGAAACACGTTATCTGGTGTTTTCACCACTCCACAGTGCGTTGGATATGCAGAACCGGAGATATTTTGGTTTTCGTCGGGTTTCATGCTGAAATATGCATTTTCTACGATAAGCTTGGTGAGACATCAGTCCGAAGTATGCAGAAACATCGAGAGCGCTGTTTTCGAGCTATTTAATGCGAGAAACACGTTTTCTGGGGTTTTCACCACACCACAGTTCGTTGGATATGCAGAACAGGTGATATCTTGGTTTTCGAGGGGTTTGAAGCTGAGATATGCATTTTCTGCGATAATCTTGGAGAGACTTCTGTCCGAAGTATGCAGAATCATCGAGATCGCTCTTTTCGAACTATTTAATGCGAGAAACAAGTTATCTGGTGTTTTCACCACTCCACAGTGCGTTTGATATGCAGAACCTGCGATATCTTGGTTTTCGAGGGGTTTCAAGCTGAGATATGCATTTTTTACGATAATCTTGGTGAGACTTCTGTCCGAAGTATGCTTAGTCATCAAGATCGCTCTATTCGAGCTATTTAATGCGAGAAACACGTTATCTGGTGTTTTCAGCACTCCACAGTGCGTTTGATATGCAGAACCAGCGATATCTTGGTTTTCGTGGGAATTCAAGCTCAGATATGCAATTTCTGCGATAATCTTGGTGAGACTTCTGTCCGAAGTATGCTTAATCATCGAGATCGCTCGTTGCGAGCTATTTAATGCGAGAAACACGTTATCTGGTGTTTTCAAAACTCCACAGTGCGTATGATATGCAGAACCGACGATATTTTGGTTTTCGTCGGGTTTCATGCTGAGATATGCATTTTCTACGATAAGCTATGTGAGACATCTGTCCGAAGTATGCAGAAACATCGAGAGCGCTCTTTTCGAGCTATTTAATGCGAGAAACTCTTTTTCTGGGGTTTTCACCACTCCGCAGTTCGTTGGATATGCAGAACCGGAGATATCTTGGATTTCGTGGGGTTTCAAGCTGAGCTATGCATTTTTTACGATAATCTTGGTGAGACTTCTGTCCGAAGTATGCTTAATCATCGCGATCGCTCGTTTCGACCTATTTAATGCGAGAAACACGTTATCTGGTGTTTTCAGCACTCCACAGTGCGTTTGATATGCAGAACCAGCGATATCTTGGTTTTCGTGGGGTTTCAAGCTCAGATATGCATTTTCTGCGATAATCTTGGTCAGACTTCAGTCAGAAGTATGCAGAATCGTCTAGATCGCTCTTTTCAAGCTATTTAATGGGAAAAAACAATTTTTCTGGTGTTTTCAACATTCCACAGTGCGTTTGATATGCAGAACCGGCGATATCTTGATTTTCGTATTGTTTCCAGCTGAGATATGCATTTTCTGCGATAATCTTGGTGAGTCTTCTGTCAGAAGTATGTAGAACCATCTAGATCGCTCTTTTCGAACTATTCAATGCGAGAAACACGTTTTCTGGTGTATTCACCACTCCACAGTACGTTTGATGTGCAGAACCGGAGATAACTTGGTTTTCGTGAGGTTTCAAGCTGAGATATGCATTTTCTCCGATAATATTGGTGAGACTTCAGTCAGAAGTATGCAGAATCATCTAGATCGCTCGTGTCGAGCTATTTAATGCAAAAAAACAAGTTTTCTGGTGTTTTCAACATTCCACAGTGCGTTAGATATGCAGAACCGGCGATATCTTGATTTTCGTATTGTTTCCAGCTGAGATATGCATTTTCTGCGATAATCTTGGTGAGTCTTCTGTCAGAAGTATGTAGAACCATCTAGATCGCTCTTTTCGAGCTATTTAATGCGAGAAACACGTTTTCTGGTGTATTCACCACACCACAGTACGTTTGACATGCAGAACCGGCGACATCTTGATTTTCGTGAGGTTTCAAGCTGAGATATGGATTTTTTACGATAATCTTGGTGAGACTTCAGTCAGAAGTATGCAGAATCATCTAGATCCCTTTTTTCGAGCTATTTAATGCGAGAAACACGTTATCTGGTTGTTTTCACCACTCCACAGTGCGTTTGATATGAAGAACCGGCGACATCTTGGATTTCGTCGGGTTTCAAGCTGAGGTATGCATTTTCTACGTTAATCTTTGTGCGACTTCTGTCAGAAGTATGCAGAATCTTCGAGATCGCTCTTTTCGAGCTATTTAATGTGAAAAAACAAGTTTTCTGGTGTTTTCACCACTCAACAGTACGTTTGACATGCAGAACCGGAGATATCTTTGTTTCGGTCGTGTTTCAAGCTGAGATATGCATTTTCCACGATAATCTTGGTGAGACGTCTGTCAGAAGTATGCAGAATCGTCGAGAACGCTCTTTTCGAGCTACATAATGCGAGAAACACGTTATCAGGTGTTTTCACAACTCCACAGTGCGTTTGATATGCAGAACCGGCGACATCTTGGCTTTCGTCGGGTATCAAGCTGAGATATGCATTTTCGACGATAATCTTGGTGAGACTTCTGTCAGAAGTATGCAGAATCATCGGGATCGCTCTTTTCAAGCTATTTAATGCGATAAAACAAGTTTTCTGGTGTTTTCAACATTCCACAGTGCGTTTTATATGCAGAATCGGCGATATCTTGGTTTCGGTCGGGTTTCAAGCTGAGATATGCATTTTCTGCGATAATCTTGGTGAGTCTTCTTTCAGAAGTATGCAGAATCATCGAGATCCCTTTTTTCGAGCTATTTAATGCGAGAAACACGTTATCTGGTGTTTTCACCACTCCACAGTGCGTTTGATATGCAGAACCGGCGACATCTTGGATTTCGTCGGGTTTCAAGCTGAGATATGCATTTTCTACGTTAATTTTTGTGAGACTTCTGTCAGAAGTATGCAGAATCTTCGAGATCGCTCTTTTCGATCTATTTAATGTGAAAAAACAAGTGTTCTGGTGTTTTCAATTTCCACAGTGCGTTTTATATGCAGAACCGGCGATATCTTGATTTTCGTTGTGTTTCCAGCTGAGATATGCATTTTCTGCGATAATCTTGGTGAGTCTTCTGTCAGAAGTATGCAGAATCATCGATATCCCTTTTTTCGAGCTATTTAATGCGAGAAACACGTTATATGGTGTTTACATCACTCTACAGTGCGTTTGATATGCAGAACCGGTGACATCTTGGATTTCGTCGGGTTTCAAGCTGAGATATGCATTTTCAATTATAATCTTGGTGAGACTTCTGTCAGAAGTATGCAGAATCATCGGGATCGCTCTTTTCAAGCTATTTAATGCGATAAAACAAGTTTTCTGGTGTTTTCAACATTCCACAGTTCGTTTTATATGCAGAACCGGCGATATCTTGATTTTCGTGGTGTTTCCAGCTGAGATATGCATTTTCTGCGATAATCTTGGTGAGTCTTCTTTCAGAAGTATGCAGAATCATCGAGATCGCTCGTTTCGACCTATTTAATGCGAAAAACACGTTATCTGGTGTTTTCAGCACTCCACAGTGCGTTTGATATGCAGAACCAGCGATATCTTGGTTTTCGTGGGGTTTCAAGCTCAGATATGCATTTTCTGCGATAATCTTGGTGAGATTTCTGTCCGAAGTATGCAGAATCATCGAGATCGCACTTTTCGAGCTATTTAATGCGAGAAACACGGTATCTGGTGTTTTCACCACTCCACAGTGCGTTTGATATGCAGAACCGGCGATATCTTGGTTTTTGTGGGGTTTCAAGCTGAGATATACATTTTTTACGATAATCTTGGTGAGACTTCTGTCCGATGTATGTTTAATCGTCAAGTTCGCTCTATTCGAGCTATTTAATGCGAGATACACGTTATCTGGTGTTTTCACCACTCCACAGTGCGTTTGATATGCAGAACCGGCGATAATTTGATTTTTGTGGGGTTTCAAGCAGAGATATGCATTTTCTACGATAAGCTTGGTGAAACATCTGTCCGAAGTATGCAGAAACGTCGAGAGCGCTCTGTCCGAACTATTTAATGCGAGAAACTCGTTTTCTGGGGTTTTCACCACTCCACGGTACGTTTGATGTGCAGAACCGGAGATATCTTGGTTTTCGTGGGGTTTCACGATGAGATATGCATTTTCTGCGATAATACTGGTGAGACTTCAGTCAGAAGTATGCAAAATCATCTAGTTCGCTCTTTTCGAGCTACTTAATGCACGAAACGCGTTTTCTGGTGTTTGCACCACTCCACAGTGCGTTCGATATGCAGAACAGTAGATATCTTGGTTTTCGTGGGGTTTCAAGCTGAGATATGCATTTTCTGCCATAATCTTGTTGAGACTTCTGTCCGAAGTATGCAGAATCATCGAGATCGCTCGTTTCGAGCTACTTAATGCGCGAAACACGTTTTCTGGTGTTTTCACCACTCCACAGAGCGTTTGATATGCAGAACCGGCGACATCTTGGTTTTCGTGGGGTTTCAAGCTGAGATATGCATTTTCTGCGATAATCTTGTTGAGACTTCTGTCCGAAGTATGCAGAATCATCGAGATCGCTCGTTTCGAGCTACTTAATGCGCGAAACACGTTTTCTGGTGTTTTCACCACTCCACAGTGCGTTTGATATGCAGAACCGGCGACATCTTGGTTTTCGTGGGGTTTCAAGCTGAGATATGCATTTTCTGCGATAATCTTGGTGACACTTCTGTCCGAAGTATGCAGAATCATCGCGATCGCTCTTTTCGAGCTATTTAATGCGAGAAACACGTTATCTGGTGTTTTCACCACTCCACAGTGCGTTTGATATGCAGAACCGGCGATATCTTGGTTTTCGTGGGGTTTCAAGCTGAGATATGCATTTTCTGCGATAATCTTGGTGAGACTTCAGTCAGAAGTATGCAGAATCATCTAGATCGCTCTTTTCGAGCTACTTAATGCGCGAAACACGTTTTCTGGTGTTTTCACCACTCCACAGTGCGTTCGATATGCAGAACAGCAGATATCTTGGTTTTCGTGGGGTATCAAGCTGAGATATGCATTTTCTGCGATAATCTTGTTGAGACTTCTGTCAGAAGTATGCAGAATCATCTAGATCGCTCTTTTCGAGCTATTTAATGCGAAAAAACAAGTTTTCTGGTGTTTTCAACATTCCACAGTGCGTTTGATATGCAGAACCGGAGATATTTTGGTTTTCGTCGGGTTTCAAGCTGACATATGCATTTTCTACGATAAGCTTGGTGAAACATCTGTCCCAAGTATGCAGAAACGTCGAGAGCGCTCTTTTCGAGCTATTTAATGCGAGAAACACGTTTTCTGGTGTTTTCAACACTCCACAGTGCGTTTGATATGCCGAACTGGCGATATCTTGGTTTTCGTGGGGTTTCAGGCTGAGATATGCATTTTCTGCGATAATCTTGGTGAGACTTCTGTCCGAAGTATGCAGAATCATCGCGATCGCTCTTTTCGAGCTATTTAATGCGAGAAACACGTTATCTGGTGTTTTCACCACTCCACAGTACGTATGATATGCAGAACCGGCGATATCTTGGTTTTCGTGGGGTTTCAAGCGGAGATATGCATTTTCTGCGATAATATTGGTGAGACTTCAGTCAGAAGTATGCAGAATCATGTAGATCGCGCTTTTCGAGCTACTTAATGCGCGAAACACGTTTTCTGGTGTTTTCACCACTTCACAGTGCGTTCGATATGCAGAACAGCAGATATCTTGGTTTTCGTGGGGTTTCAAGCTGAGATATGCATTTTCTGCGATAATCTTGTTGAGACTTCTGTCCGAAGTTTGCAGAAACGTCGAGAGCGCTCTTTTCGAGCTACTTAATGCGAGAAACACGTTTTCTGGTGTTTTCACCACTCCACAGTGCGTTTGATATGCAGAACCAGCGATATCTTGCTTTTCGTGGGGTTTCAAGGTGAGATTTGCATTTTCTGCGATAATATTGGTGAGACTTCAGTCAGAAGTATGCAGAATCATCTAGATCGCTCTTTTCGAGCTACTTAATGCGCGAAACACGTTTTCTGGTGTTTTCACCACTCCACAGTGCGTTCGATATGCAGAACAGCAGATATCTTGGTTTTCGTGGGGTATCAAGCTGAGATATGCATTTTCTGCGATAATCTTGTTGAGACTTCTGTCCGAAGTATGCAGAATCATGCAGATCGCTCGTTTCGAGCTATTTAATGCGAGAAACACGTTATCTGGTGTTTTCACCACTCCACAGTGCGTTGGATATGCAGAACCTGAGATATTTTGGTTTTCGTCGGGTTTCAAGCTGAGATATGCATTTTCTACGATAAGCTTGGTGAAACATCTGTCCGAAGTATGCAGAAACGTCGAGAGCGCTCTTTTCGAGCGATTTAATGCGAGAATCACGTTTTCTGGTGTTTTCACCACTCCACAGTGCGTTTGATATGCAGAACTGGCGATATCTTGGTTTTCGTGGGGTTTCAGGCTGAGATATGCATTTTCTGCGATAATCTTGGTGAGACTTCTGTGCTAAGTATGCTGAATCATCGAGATCGCTCTATTCGAGCTAGTTAGTCCGAGAAACACGTTATCTGGTGTTTTCACCACTCCACAGTGCGTTTGATATGCAGAACAGTAGATATCTGGGTTTTCGTGGTGTTTCAAGCAGAGATATGCATTTTCTGCGATAATCTTGGTGAGACTTCTGTCCGAAGTTTGCAGAAACGTCGAGAGCGCTCTTTTCGAGCTACTTAATGCGAGAAACACGTTTTCTGGTGTTTTCACCACTCCACAGTGCGTTTGATATGCAGAACCAGCGATATCTTGCTTTTCGTGGGGTTTCAAGGTGAGATTTGCATTTTCTGCGATAATATTGGTGAGACTTCAGTCAGAAGTATGCAGAATCATCTAGATCGCTCTTTTCGAGCTACTTAATGCGCGAAACACGTTTTCTGGTGTTTTCACCACTCCACAGTGCGTTCGATATGCAGAACAGCAGATATCTTGGTTTTCGTGGGGTTTCAAGCTGAGATATGCATTTTCTGCGATAATCTTGTTGAGACTTCTGTCCGAAGTTTGCAGAAACGTCGAGAGCGCTCTTTTCGAGCTACTTAATGCGAGAAACACGTTTTCTGGTGTTTTCACCACTCCACAGTGCGTTTGATATGCAGAACCAGCGATATCTTGCTTTTCGTGGGGTTTCAAGGTGAGATTTGCATTTTCTGCGATAATATTGGTGAGACTTCAGTCAGAAGTATGCAGAATCATCTAGATCGCTCTTTTCGAGCTACTTAATGCGCGAAACACGTTTTCTGGTGTTTTCACCACTCCACAGTGCGTTCGATATGCAGAACAGCAGATATCTTGGTTTTCGTGGGGTATCAAGCTGAGATATGCATTTTCTGCGATAATCTTGTTGAGACTTCTGTCCGAAGTATGCAGAATCATGCAGATCGCTCGTTTCGAGCTATTTAATGCGAGAAACACGTTATCTGGTGTTTTCACCACTCCACAGTGCGTTGGATATGCAGAACCTGAGATATTTTGGTTTTCGTCGGGTTTCAAGCTGAGATATGCATTTTCTACGATAAGCTTGGTGAAACATCTGTCCGAAGTATGCAGAAACGTCGAGAGCGCTCTTTTCGAGCGATTTAATGCGAGAATCACGTTTTCTGGTGTTTTCACCACTCCACAGTGCGTTTGATATGCAGAACTGGCGATATCTTGGTTTTCGTGGGGTTTCAGGCTGAGATATGCATTTTCTGCGATAATCTTGGTGAGACTTCTGTGCTAAGTATGCTGAATCATCGAGATCGCTCTATTCGAGCTAGTTAGTCCGAGAAACACGTTATCTGGTGTTTTCACCACTCCACAGTGCGTTTGATATGCAGAACAGTAGATATCTGGGTTTTCGTGGTGTTTCAAGCAGAGATATGCATTTTCTGCGATAATCTTGGTGAGACTTCTGTCCGAAGTATGCTGAATCATCGAGATCGCTCTTTTCGAGCTAGTTAGTGCGAGAAACGAGTTATCTGGTGTTTTCACCACTCCACAGTGCGTTTGATATGCAGAAACAGCGATATCTTGGCTTTCGTGGGGTTTCAAGCTGAGATATGCATTTTTTACGATAATCTTGGTGAGACTTCTGTCCGAAGTATGCTGAATCATCGATATCGTTCTTTTCGAGCTAGTTAGAGCGAGAAACACGTTATCTGGTGTTTCCACCACTCCACAGTGCGTTTGATATGCAGAACAGTAGATATCTTGGTTTTCGTGGGGTTTCAAGCTGAAATATGCATTTTCTGCGATAATTTTGGTGAGACTTCTGTCCGAAGTATGCAGATTCATCGAGATCGCTCGTCTCGAGCTATTTAATGCGAGAAACACGTTATCTGGTGTTTTCACCACTCCACAGTGCGTTTGATATGCAGAACTAGCGATATCTTGGTTTTCGTGGGGTTTCAAGCTGAGATATGCATTTTCTGCGATAATCTGGGTGAGTCTTCT
>CATORF010000614.1:0-72431 GCA_951804975.1 Anthophora plumipes
CATCGAGATCGCACATTTCGATCTATTTAATGCGAGAAACACGTTATCTGGTGTTTTCTCCACTCCACAGTGCGTTTGATATGCAGAACCAGCGATATCTTGGTTTTCGTGGGGTTTCTAGCAGAGATATGCATTTTGTGCGATAATCATGGTGAGACTTCTGTTAGAAGTATGCAGAATCATCGGGATCGCTCTTTTCGAGCTATTCAATGCGAGAAACACGTTTTCTGGGGTTTTCACCACTCCACATTTCGTTGGATATGCAGAACAGCAGATACCTTGGTTTTCGTGGGGTTTCTAGCAGAGAAATGCATTTTCAGCGATAATCATGGTGAGACTTCTGTTAGAAGTATGCAGAATCATCGAGATCGCACATTTCGATCTATTTAATGCGAGAAACACGTTATCTGGTGTTTTCACCACTCCACAGTTCGTTGTATATGCAGAACAGGAGATATCTTGGTTTGCGTGGGGTTTCTAGCAGAGATATGCATTTTCTGCGATAATCTTGGTGAGACATCATGTCAGAAATATGCAGAATCTTCTATATCGCTCTTTTCGAGCTATTTAATGCGAAAAAACAAGTTTTCTGGTGTTTTCAACATTCCACAGTGCGTTTGATATGCAGAACCGATGATATCTTGATTTTCGTGGTGTTTCCAGCTGAGATATACATTTTCTGCGATAATCTTGGTGAGTCTTCTGTCAGAAGTATGCAGAATCATCGAGATCCCTCTTTTCGAGCTATTTAATGCGAGAAACACGTTAATTGGTGTTTTCACCACTCCACAGTGCGTTTGATATGCGGAACCAGCGACATCTTGGATTTCGTCGGTTTTCAAGCTGAGACATGCATTTTCTGCGATAATCTTGGTGAGTCTTCTGTCAGAAGTATGCAGAATCATCGAGATCCCTCTTTTCGAGATAGTTAATGCGAGAAACACGTTATCTGGTGTTTTCACCACTCCACAGTGCGTTTAATATGCAGAACCGGCTACATCTTGGCTGTTGTAGGGTATCAAGTTGAGATATGCATTTTCTGCGATAATCATGGTGAGACTTCTGTCAGAAGTATGCAGAATCATCGGGATCGCTCTTTTCGAGCTATTTAATGCGAGAAACACGTTATCTGGTGTTTTCACCACTCCACAGTGCGTTTGATATGCAGAACCAGCGATATCTTGGTTTTCGTGGGGTTTCTAGCAGAGATATGCATTTTCTGCGATAATCATGGTGAGACTTCTGTTAGAAGTTTGCAGAATCATCGAGATCGCACTTTTCGATCTATTTCATGCGAGAAACACGATATCTGGTGTTTTCAGCACTCCACAGTGCGTATGATATGCAGAACCAGCGATATCTTGGTTTTCGTGGGGTTTCAAGCTGAGATATGCATTGTCTGCGATAATCTTGGTGAGACTTCTGTCCGAAGTATGCAGAGTCATCGAGATCGTACTTTTCGAGCTATTTAATGCGAGAAACACGTTTTCTGGGGTTTTCACCACTCCACAGTTCGTTGGATATGCAGATCAGGAGATATCTTGGTTTTCGTGGAGTTTCTAGCAGAGATATGCATTTTCTGCGATAATCTTGGTGAGACTTCTGTTAGAAGTATGCAGAATCATCGAGATCGCACATTTCGATCTATTTAATGCGAGAAACACGTTGTCTGGTGTTTTCACCACTCCACAGTTGGTTTGATATGCAGAACCGGCGATATCTGGGTTTTCGTGGGGTTTCAAGCTGAGATATGCATTTTCTGCGATAATCTTGGTGAGACTTCAGTCAGAAGTATGCAGAATCTTCGAGATCGCTCATTTCGAGCTAGTTAAAGCGAGAAACACGTTATCTGGTGTTTTCACCACTCCACAGTTCGTTGTATATGCAGAACAGGAGATATCTTGGTTTTCGTGGGGTTTCTAGCAGAGATATGCATTTTCTGCGATAATCATGGTGAGACTTCTGTTAGAAGTTTGCAGAATCATCGAAATCGCACTTTTCGATCCATTTCATGCGAGAAACACGATATCTGGTGTTTTCAGCACTCCACAGTGCGTATGATATGCAGAACCGGCGATATCTTGGTTTTCGTGGGGTTTCAAGCTGAAATATGCATTTTCTGCGATAATCTTGGTGAGACTTCAGTCAGAAGTATGCAGAATCTTCGAGATCGCTCATTTCGAGCTAGTTAATGCGAGAAACACGTTATCTGGTGTTTTCCCCACTCCACAGTTCGTTGTATATGCACAACAGGAGATATCTTGGTTTTCGTGGGGTTTCTAGCAGAGATATGCATTTTCTGCGATAATCTAGGTGAGTCTTCTGCCAGAAGTATGCAGAATCTTCGAGATCGTTCTTTTCGAGCAACTTAATGCGAGAAACACGATATCTGGTTGTTTTCACCACTCCACAGTGCGTTTGATATGCAGAACGGGCGACATCTTGATTTTCGTGAGGTTTCAAGCTGAGATATGCATTTTCTGCGATAATCTTGGTGAGACATCATGTCAGAAATATGCAGAATCTTCTATATCGCTCTTTTCGAGCTATTTAATGCGAAAAAACAAGTTTTCTGGTGTTTTCAACATTCCACAGTGCGTTTGATATGCAGAACCGGCGATATCTTGATTTTCGTGGTGTTTCCAGCTGAAATATGCATTTTCTACGATAATCTTGGTGAGACGTCTGTCAGAAGTATGCAGAATCTTCGAGATCGTTCTTTTCGAGCTACTTAATGCGAGAAACACGATATCTGGTTGTTTTCACCACTCCACAGTGCGTTTGATATGCAGAACGGGCGACATCTTGATTTTCGTGAGGTTTCAAGCTGAGATATGCATTTTCTGCGATAATCTTGGTGAGACTTCAGTCAGAAATATGCAGAATTTTCTAGATCGCTCTTTTCGAGCTATTGAATGCGAAAAAACAAGTTTTCTGGTGTTTTCAACATTCCACAGTGCGTTTGATATGCAGAACCGGTGATATCTTGATTTTCGTGGTGTTTCCAGCTGAGATATGCATTTTCTGCGATAATCTTGGTAGGTCTTCTGTCAGAAATATGCAGAATCATCGAGATCCCTCTTTTCGAGCTATTTAATGGGAGAAACACGTTAATTGGTGTTTTCACCACTCCACAGTGCGTTTGATATGCGGAACCAGCGACATCTTGGATTTCGTCGGTTTTCAAGCTGAGACATGCATTTTCTGCGATAATCTTGGTGAGTCTTCCGTCAGAAGTATGCAGAATCATCGAGATCCCTCTTTTCGAGCTAGTTAATGCGAGAAACACGTTATCTGGTGTTTTCACCACTCCACAGTGCGTTTAATATGCAGAACCGGCTACATCTTGGCTGTCGTAGGGTATCAAGTTGAGATATGCATTTTCTGCGATAATCATGGTGAGACTTCTGTCAGAAGTATGCAGAATCATCGGGATCGCTCTTTTCGAGCTATTTAATGCGAAAAAACAAGTTTTCTGGTGTTTTCAACATTCCACAGTGCGTTTGATATGCAGAACCGGCGATATCTTGATTTTCGTGGTGTTTCCAGCTGAAATATGCATTTTCTACGATAATCTTGGTGAGACGTCTGTCAGAAGTATGCAGAATCTTCGAGATCGTTCTTTTCGAGCTACTTAATGCGAGAAACACGATATCTGGTTGTTTTCATCACTCCACAGTGCGTTTGATATGCAGAACGGGCGACATCTTGATTTTCGTGAGGTTTCAAGCTGAGATATGCATTTTATGCGATAATCTTGGTGAGACTTCAGTCAGAAATATGCAGAATTTTCTAGATCGCTCTTTTCGAGCTATTTAATGCGAAAAAACAAGTTTTCTGGTGTTTTCAACATTCCACAGTGCGTTTGATATGCAGAACCGGTGATATCTTGATTTTCGTGGTGTTTCCAGCTAAGATATGCATTTTCTGCGATAATCTTGGTGAGTCTTCTGTCAGAAGTATGCAGAATCATCGAGATCCCTCTTTTCGAGCTATTTAATGCGAGAAACACGTTAATTGGAGTTTTCACCACTCCACAGTGCGTTTGATATGCGGAACCAGCGACATCTTGGATTTCGTCGGTTTTCAAGCTGAGACATGCATTTTCTGCGATAATCTTGGTGAGTCTTCCGTCAGAAGTATGCAGAATCATCGAGATCCCCCTTTTCGAGCTAGTTAATGCGAGAAACACGTTATCTGGTGTTTTCACCACTCCACAGTGCGTTTAATATGCAGAACCGGCTACATCTTGGCTGTCGTAGGGTATCAAGTTGAGATATGCATTTTCTGCGATAATCATGGTGAGACTTCTGTCAGAAGTATGCAGAATCATCGGGATCGCTCTTTTCGAGCTATTTAATGCGAGAAACACGTTTTCTGGGGTTTTCACCACTCCACATTTCGTTGGATATGCAGAACAGGAGATATCTTGGTTTTCGTGGGGTTTCAAGCTGAGATATGCATTTTCTGCGATAATCTTGGTGAGACTTCTGTCCGAAGTATGCAGAAACATCGAGAGCGCTCTTTTCGAGCTATTTAATGCGAGAAACACGTTTTCTGGGGTTTTCACCACACCTCTGTTCGTTGGATATGCAGAACCGGAGATATCTTGGTTTTCCTGGGGTTTCAAGCTGAGATATGCATTTTCTGCGACAATCTTGGTGAAACTTCTGTCCGAAGTATGCAGAGTCATCGAGATCGTACTTTTCGAGATATTTAATGCGAGAAACACGTTTTCTGGGGTTTTCACCACTCCACAGTTCGTTGGATATGCAGAACAGGAGATATCTTGGTTTTCGTGGGGTTTCTAGCAGAGATATGCATTTTCTGCGATAATCATGGTGAGACTTCTGTTAGAAGTATGCAGAATCATCGAGATCGCACTTTTCGATCTATTTCATGCGAGAAACACGTTGTCTGGTGTTTTCACCACTCCACAGTTGTTTGATATGCAGAACCCGCGATGTTTGGTTTTCGTCGGGTTTCAAGTTGAGATATGCATTTTCTGCGACAATCTTGGTGAGACTTCTGTCCGAAGTATGCAGAATCATCGGGATCGCTCTTTTCGAGCTATTTAATGCGAGAAACACGTTTTCTGGCGATTTCACCACACCACTGTTCGTTGGATATGCAGAACCGGAGATATCTTGGTTTTCGTGGGGTTTCCAGCTGAAATATGCATTGTCTGCGATAATCTTGGTGTTTCATCTATGAGAAGTATGCAGAATCATCAAGAACGCTCTTTTCGAGCTAGTTAATGCGAGAAACACGTTATCTGGTGTTTTAACCACTCCACAGTGCGTATGATATGCAGAACCGACGATATCCTGGTTTTCGTGGGGTTTCAAGCTCAGATGTGCATTTTCTGCGATAATCTTGGTGAGACTTCTGTCCGAAGTATGCAGAGTCATCGAGATCGTACTTTTCGAGCTATTTAATGCGTGAAACACGTTTTCTGGGGTTTTCACCACTCCACAGTTCGTTGGATATGCAGAACAGGAGATATCTTGGTTTTCGTGGAGTTTCTAGCTGAGATATGCATTTTCAGCGAAAATATTGGTGAGACTTCTGTCCGAAGTATGCAGAGTCATCGAGATCGTACTTTTCGAGCTATTTAATGCGAGAAACACGTTTTCTGGGGTTTTCACCACTCCACAGTTGGTTTGATATGCAGAACCGGCGATGTTTGGTTTTCGTCGGGTTTCAAGTTGAGATATGCATTTTCAACGATAATCTTGGAGAAACATCTGTCCGAAGTATGCAGAATCATCAAGATCGCTCTTTTCGAGCTATTTAATGCGAAAAAACAAGTTTTCTGGTGTTTTCACCACTCCACAGTGCGTTTGATATGCAGAACCGGCGACATCTTGGATTTCGTCGGGGTTCAAGCTGAGATATGCAATTCCTGCGATAATCTTGGTGAGAAATCTGTCCGAAGTATGCTTAATCATCGAGATCGCTCGTTTCCAGCTATTTAATGCGAGAAACACGTTATCTGGTGTTTTCACCACTCCACAGTGCGTCTGATATGCAGAACCGACGATATCCTGGTTTTCGTGGGGTTTCAAGCTCAGATGTGCATTTTCTGCGATAATCTTGGTGAGAAATCTGTCCGAAGTATGCTTAATCATCGAGATCGCTCGTTTCCAGCTATTTAATGCGAGAAACACGTTATCTGGTGTTTTCACCACTCCACAGTTGGTTTGATATGCAGAACCGGCGATGTTTGGTTTTCGTCGGGTTTCAAGTTGAGATATGCTTTTTCTACGATAATCTTGGTGAAACATCTGTCCGAAGTATGCAGAAACATCAAGAGCGCTCTTTTCGAGCTATTTAATGCGAGAAACACGTTTTCTGGGGTTTTCACCACACCACAGTTCGTTGGATGTGCAGAACCGGAGATATCTTGGTTTTCGTGGGGTTTCTAGCAGAGATATGCATTTTCTGCGATAATCATGGTGAGACTTCGGTTAGAAGTATGCAGAATAATCGAGATCGCACTTTTCGATCTATTTAATGCGAGAAACACGTTGTCTGGTGTTTTCACCACTCCGCAGTTGGTTTGATATGCAGAACCGGCGATATCTGGGTTTTCGTGGGGTTTCAAGCTGAGATATGCATTTTCAGCGATAATCTTGGTGAGAGTTCTGTCCGAAGTATGCAGAATCATCGAGATCGCTCTATTCGAGCTATTTAACGCGACAAAACGTTATCTGGTGCTTTCAGCACTCCACAGTGCGTTTGATATGCAGAACCAGCGATATCTTGGTTTTCGTGGGGTTTCAAGCTGAGATATGCATTTTCTCCGATAATCTTGGTGCGACTTCTGTCAGAAGTATGCAGAATCATCGGGATCGCTTTTTTCGAGATATCTAATGCGAGAAACACGTTATCTGGTGTTTTCACCACTCCGCAGTGCGTTTGATATGTAGAACCAGCGATATCTGGGTTTTCGTGGGGTTTCCAGCTGAGACATACATTTTCTGCGATAATCATGGTGAGTCTTCTGTCAGAAGTATGCAGAATCTTCGAGATCGCTCTATTCGAGCTATTTAATGCGAGAAACACGTTATCTGGTTGTTTTCACCACTCCACAGTGCGTTTGATATGCAGAACCGGCGACATCTTGATTTTCGTGGGGTTTCTAGCTGAGATATGCATTTTCTGCGAAAATATTGGTGAGACTTCTGTCCGAAGTATGCAGAGCCATCGAGATCGTACTTTTCGAGCTATTTAATGCGAGAAACACGTTTTCTGGGGTTTTCACCACTCCACAGTTGGTTTGATATGCAGAACCGGCGATGTTTGGTTTTCGTCGGGTTTCAAGTTGAGATATGCATTTTCTACGATAATCTTGGAGAAACATCTGTCCGAAGTATGCAGAATCATCAAGATCGCTCTTTTCGAGCTATTTAATGCGAAAAAACAAGTTTTCTGGTGTTTTCACCACTCCACAGTGCGTTTGATATGCAGAACCGGCGACATCTTGGATTTCGTCGGGGTTCAAGCTAAGATATGCAATTCCTGCGATAATCTTGGTGAGAAATCTGACCGAAGTATGCTGAATCATCGATATCGCACTTTTCGAGCTATCTAATGCGAGAAACACGTTTTGTGGGGTTTTCACCACTCCACAGTGCGTTCGATATGCAGTACCAGCGATATCTTGGTATTCGTGGGGTTTCAAGCTGAGATATGCATTTTTTACGATAATCTTGGTGAGACTTCTGTCCGAAGTATGCAGAATCATCGAGATCGCTCCATTCGAGCTATTTAATGCGACAAAACGTTATCTGGTGTTTTCACCACTCCACAGTGCGTTTGATATGCAGAACCGGCGATATCTGGGTTTTCGTGGGGTTTCAAGCAGAGATATGCATTTTCTGCGAAAATATTGGTGAGACTTCTGTCCGAAGTATGCAGAGCCATCGAGATCGTACTTTTCGAGCTATTTAATGCGAGAAACACGTTTTCTGGGGTTTTCACCACTCCACAGTTGGTTTGATATGCAGAACCGGCGATGTTTGGTTTTCGTCGGGTTTCAAGTTGAGATATGCATTTTCTACGATAATCTTGGAGAAACATCTGTCCGAAGTATGCAGAATCATCAAGATCGCTCTTTTCGAGCTATTTAATGCGAAAAAACAAGTTTTCTGGTGTTTTCACCACTCCACAGTGCGTTTGATATGCAGAACCGGCGACATCTTGGATTTCGTCGGGGTTCAAGCTAAGATATGCAATTCCTGCGATAATCTTGGTGAGAAATCTGTGCGAAGTATGCTTAATCATCGAGATCGCTCGTTTCCAGCTATTTAATGCGAGAAACACGTTATCTGGTGTTTTCACCACTCCACAGTGCGTGTGATATGCAGAACTGACGATATCCTGGTTTTCGTGGGGTTTCAAGCTCAGATGTGCATTTTCTGCGATAATCTTGGTGAGAAATCTGTCCGAAGTATGCTTAATCATCGAGATCGCTCGTTTCCAGCTATTTAATGCGAGAAACACGTTATCTGGTGTTTTCACCACTCCACAGTTGGTTTGATATGCAGAACCGGCGATGTTTGGTTTTCGTCGGGTTTCAAGTTGAGATATGCTTTTTCTACGATAATCTTGGTGAAACATCTGTCCGAAGTATGCAGAAACATCAAGAGCGCTCTTTTCGAGCTATTTAATGCGAGAAACACGTTTTCTGGGGTTTTCACCACACCACAGTTCGTTGGATGTGCAGAACCGGAGATATCTTGGTTTTCGTGGGGTTTCTAGCAGAGATATGCATTTTCTGCGATAATCATGGTGAGACTTCGGTTAGAAGTATGCAGAATCATCGAGATCGCACTTTTCGATCTATTTAATGCGAGAAACACGTTGTCTGGTGTTTTCACCACTCCACAGTTGGTTTGATATGCAGAACCGGCGATATCTGGGTTTTCGTGGGGTTTCAAGCTGAGATATGCATTTTCAGCGATTATCTTGGTGAGAGTTCTGTCCGAAGTATGCAGAACCATCGAGATCGCTCTTTTCGAGCTATTTAATGCGAGAAACACGTTTTCTGGGGTTTTCACCACTCCACAGTGCGTTTGATATGCAGAACCAGCGATATCTTGGCTTTCGTTGGGTTTCAAGCTGAGATATGCATTTTTTACGATAATCTTGGTGAGACTTCTGTCCGAAGTATGCAGAATCATCGAGATCGCTCTTTTCGAGCTATTTGATGCGAGAAACACGTTAACTGGTGTTTCCACCACTCCACAGTGCGTTTGATATGCAGAACCGGCGACATCTTGGATTTCGTCGGGGTTCAAGCTGAGATATGCATTTTCTACGATAATCTTGGTGAGACTTCTGTCAGAAGTATGCAGAATCATCGGGATCGCTTTTTTCGAGATATCTAATGCGAGAAGCACGTTATCTGGTGTTTTCACCACTCCGCAGTGCGTTTGATATGTAGAACCAGCGATATCTGGGTTTTCGTGGGGTTTCAAGCTGAGATATGCATTTTCTGCGATAATCTTGGTGAGACTTCTGTCCGAAGTATGCAGAAACATCGAGAGCGCTCTTTTCGAGCTATTTAATGCGAGAAACACGTTTTCTGGGGTTTTCACCACACCACAGTTCGTTGGATATGCAGAACCGGAGATATCTTGGTTTTCGTGGGGTTTCAAGCTGAGATATGCATTTTCTGCAATAATCTTGTTGAGACTTCTGTCCGAAGTATGCAGAAAAATCGAGAGCGCTCTTTTCGAGCTATTTAATGCGAGAAACACGTTTTCTGGGGTTTTCACCACAGCACTGTTCGTTGGATATGCAGAACCGGAGATATCTTGGTTTTCGTGGGGTTTCAAGCTGAAATATGCATTTTCTGCGATAATCTTGGTGAGACTTCTGTCCGATGTATGCAGAATCATCGAGATCGCTCTTTTCGAGCTATTTAATGCGAGAGACATGTTAACTGGTGTTTTCACCACTCCACAGTGCGTAAGATGTGCAGAACCGACGATATCCTGGTTTTCGTGGGGTTTCAAGCTCAGATATGCATTTTCTGCGATAATATTGGTGAGACTTCAGACAGAAGTATGCAGAATCATCTAGATCACTCTTTTCGAGCTATTTAATGCGAGAAACTCGTTATCCGGTGTTTTCACCACTCCACAGTGGGTTTGATATGCAGAACTGGCGACATCTTGGATTGCGTCGGGTTTCAAGCTGAGATATGCATTTTCTGCGATAATCATGGTGAGACTTCTGTCAGAAGTATGCAGAATCATCGGGATCGCTCTTTTCGAGCTATTTAATGCGAGAAACACGTTTTCTGGGGTTTTCACCACTCCACAGTTCGTTGGATATGCAGAACAGGAGATATCTTGGTTTTCGTGGGGTTTCTAGCAGAGATATGCATTTTCTGCGATAATCATGGTGAGACTTCTGTCAGAAGTATGCAGAATCATCGGGATCGCTCTTTTCGAGCTATTTAATGCGAGAAACACGTTATCTGGTGTTTTCACCACTCCACAGTGCGTTTGATATGCAGAACCAGCGATATCTTGGTTTTCGTGGGGTTTCAAGCTGAGATATGCATTTTTTACGATAATCATGGTGAGAATTCTGTCCGAAGTATGCAGAATCATCGAGATCGCACTTTTCGTGCTATTTAATGCGAGAAACAGGATATCTGGTGTTTTCAGCACTCCACAGTGCGTATGATATGCAGAACCGGCGATATCTTGGTTTTCGTTGGGTTTCAAGCTGAGATGTGCATTGTCTGCGATAATCTTGGTGAGACATCTGTCCGAAGTGTGCAGAATCATCGAGATCGCACTTTTTGAGCTATTTAATGCGAGAAAAACCTTATCTGGTGTTTTCACCACCCCACAGTGCGTTTGATATGCAGAACCGGCGATATCTGGGTTTTCGTGGGGTTTCAAGCTGAGATATGCATTTTCTGCGATAATCTTGGTGAGACCTCTGTCCGAAGTATGCAGAAACATCGAGATCGCTCTTTTCGACATATTTAATGCGAGAAACACGTTATCTGGTGATTTCACCACTCCACAGTGCGTTTGGTATGCAGAACCAGCGATATCCTGGTTTTCGTGGGGTTTCAAGCTCAGATATGCATTTTATGCGATAATCTTGGTGAGGCTTCTGTCCGAAGTATGCAGGGTCATCGAGATCGTACTTTTCGAGCTATTTAATGCGAGAAACACGTTTTCTGGGGTTTTTACCACACCACAGTTCGTTGGATATGCAGAACAGGTGATATCTTGGTTTTCGTGGGGTTTCAAGCTGAGATATGCACTTTTTACGATAATCTTGGTGAGACTTCTGTCCGAAGTATGCTTAATCATCGAGATCGCTCTATTCGAACTATTTAATGCGACAAAACGTTATCTGGTGTTTTCAGCACTCCACAGTGCGTTTGATATGCTGAACCAGTGATACCTCAGTTTTCGTGGGGTTTCAAGCTGAGATATGCATTTTCTACGATAATCTTGGTGAGACTTCTCTCAGAAGGATGCAGAATCTTCGAGATCGCTCTTTTCGAGCTACTTAATGCGAGATACACGTTATCTGGTGTTTTCACCACTCCACAGTGCGTTTGACATGCAGTACCGGCGACATCTTGGATTTCGTCGGGGTTCAAGCTGAGATATGCATTTTCTACGATAATCTTGGTGAGACTTCTGTCAGAAGTATGCAGAATAATCTAGATCGTTCTTTTCGAGCTATTTAATTCGAGAAACACGTTATCTGGTTGTTTTCACCACTCCACAGTGCGTTTGATATGCAGAAGCGGCGACATCTTGATTTTCGTGGGGTTTCAAGCTCAGATATGCATTGTCTGCGATAATCTTGGTGATACTTCTGTCCGAAGTATGCAGAGTCATCGACATCGTACTTTTCGAGCTATTTAATGCGAGAAACACGTTTTCTGGGGTTTTCACCACTCCACAGTTCGTTGGATATGCAGATCAGGAGATATCTTGGTTTTCGTGGAGTTTCTAGCAGAGATATGCATTTTCTGCGATAATCATGGTGAGACTTCTGTTAGAAGTATGCAGAATCATCGAGATTGCACATTTCGATCTATTTAATGCGAGAAACACGTTGTCTGGTGTTTTCACCACTCCACAGTTGGTTTGATATGCAGAACCGGCGATATCTGGGTTTTCGTGGGGTTTCAAGCTGAGATATGCATTTTCTGCGATAATCTTGGTGAGACTTCAGTCAGAAGTATGCAGAATCTTCGAGATCGCTCATTTCGAGCTAGTTAATGCGAGAAACACGTTATCTGGTGTTTTCACCACTCCACAGTTCGTTGTATATGCAGAACAGGAGATATCTTGGTTTTCGTGGGGTTTCTAGCAGAGATATGCATTTTCTGCGATAATCTAGGTGAGTCTTCTGCCAGAAGTATGCAGAATCTTCGAGATCGTTCTTTTCGAGCAACTTAATGCGAGAAACACGATATCTGGTTGTTTTCACCACTCCACAGTGCGTTTGATATGCAGAACGGGCGACATCTTGATTTTCGTGAGGTTTCAAGCTGAGATATGCATTTTCTGCGATAATCTTGGTGAGACATCATGTCAGAAATATGCAGAATCTTCTATATCGCTCTTTTCGAGCTATTTAATGCGAAAAAACAAGTTTTCTGGTGTTTTCAACATTCCACAGTGCGTTTGATATGCAGAACCGGCGATATCTTGATTTTCGTGGTGTTTCCAGCTGAAATATGCATTTTCTACGATAATCTTGGTGAGACGTCTGTCAGAAGTATGCAGAATCTTCGAGATCGTTCTTTTCGAGCTACTTAATGCGAGAAACACGATATCTGGTTGTTTTCACCACTCCACAGTGCGTTTGATATGCAGAACGGGCGACATCTTGATTTTCGTGAGGTTTCAAGCTGAGATATGCATTTTCTGCGATAATCTTGGTGAGACTTCAGTCAGAAATATGCAGAATCTTCTATATCGCTCTTTTCGAGCTATTTAATGCGAAAAAACAAGTTTTCTGGTGTTTTCAACATTCCACAGTGCGTTTGATATGCAGAACCGATGATATCTTGATTTTCGTGGTGTTTCCAGCTGAGATATGCATTTTCTGCGATAATCTTGGTGAGTCTTCTGTCAGAAGTATGCAGAATCATCGAGATCCCTCTTTTCGAGCTATTTAATGCGAGAAACACGTTTTCTGGGGTTTTCACCACTCCACATTTCGTTGGATATGCAGAACAGCAGATATCTTGGTTTTCGTGGGGTTTCTAGCAGAGAAATGCATTTTCTGCGATAATCATGGTGAGACTTCTGTTAGAAGTATGCAGAATCATCGAGATCGCACATTTCGATCTATTTAATGCGAGAAACACGTTATCTGGTGTTTTCACCACTCCACAGTGCGTTTGATATGCAGAACCAGCGATATCTTGGTTTTCGTGGGGTTTCTAGCAGAGATATGCATTTTCTGCGATAATCATGGTGAGACTTCTGTTAGAAGTATGCAGAATCATCGAGATCGCACTTTTCGATCTATTTCATGCGAGAAACACGTTGTCTGGTGTTTTCACCACTCCACAGTTGGTTTGATATGCAGAACCCGCGATGTTTGGTTTTCGTCGGGTTTCAAGTTGAGATATGCATTTTCTGCGACAATCTTGGTGAGACTTCTGTCCGAAGTATGCAGAATCATCGGGATCGCTGTTTTCGAGCTATTTAATGCGAGAAACACGTTTTCTGGCGATTTCACCACACCACTGTTCGTTGGATATGCAGAACCGGAGATATCTTGGTTTTCGTGGGGTTTCAAGCTGAAATATGCATTTTCTGCGATATTCTTGGTGAGACTTCTGTCCGATGTATGCAGAATCATCGAGATCGCTCTTTTCGAGCTATTTAATGCGAGAAACACGTTATCCGGTGTTTTCACCACTCCACAGTGGGTTTGATATGCAGAACTGGCGACATCTTGGATTTCGTCGGGTTTCAAACTGAGATATGCATTTTCTACGATAATCTTGGTGAGACTTCTGTCAGAAGTTTGCAGAATCATCTAGATCGCTCTTTTCGAGCTATTTAATGCGAGAAACACGTTAACTGGTGTTTTCACCACTCCGCAGTCCGTTTGATATGTAGAACCAGCGATATCTGGGTTTTCGTGGGGTTTCAAGCTGAGATATGCATTTTCTGCGATAATCTTGGTGAGACTTCTGTCCGAAGTATGCAGAAACATCGAGAGCACTCTTTTCGAGCTATTTAATGCGAGAATCACGTTTTCTGGGGTTTTCACCACACCACAGTTCGTTGGATATGCTGAACCGGAGATATCTTGGTTTTCGTGGGGTTTCAAGCTGAGATATGCATTTTCTGCGAAAATCATGGTGAGACTTCCGTCCGAAGTATGCAGAATCATCAGGATCGCTCTTATCGAGCTATTTAATGCGAGAATCACGTTTTCTGGGGTTTTCACCACACCACAGTTCGTTGGATATGCAGAACCGGAGATATCTTGGTTTTCCTGGGGTTTCAAGCTGAGATATGCATTTTCTGCGACAATCTTGGTGAGACTTCTGTCCGAAGTATGCAGAATCATCGGGATCGCTCTTATCGAGCTATTTAATGCGAGAATCACGTTTTTTGGGGTTTTCACCACACCACAGTTCGTTGGATATGCAGAACCGGAGATATCTTGGTTTTCCTGGGGTTTCAAGCTGAGATATGCATTTTCTGCGACAATCTTGGTGAGACTTCTGTCCGAAGTATGCAGAATCATCGGGATCGCTCTTATCGAGCTATTTAATGCGAGAATCACGTTTTCTGGGGTTTTCACCACACCACAGTTCGTTGGATATGCAGAACCGGAGTCATCTTGGTTTTCCTGGGGTTTCAAGCTGAGATATGCACTTTTTACGATAATCTTGGTGAGACTTCTGTCCGAAGTATGCTTAATCATCGAGATCGCTCTATTCGAACTATTTAATGCGACAAAACGTTATCTGGTGTTTTCAGCACTCCACAGTGCGTTTGATATGCAGAACCAGTGATACCTCAGTTTTCGTGGGGTTTCAAGCTGAGATATGCATTTTCTACGATAATCTTGGTGAGACTTCTCTCAGAAGGATGCAGAATCTTCGAGATCGCTCTTTTCGAGCTACTTAATGCGAGATACACGTTATCTGGTGTTTTCACCACTCCACAGTGCGTTTGACATGCAGTACCGGCGACATCTTGGATTTCGTCGGGGTTCAAGCTGAGATATGCATTTTCTACGATAATCTTGGTGAGACTTCTGGCAGAAGTATGCAGAATAATCTAGATCGTTCTTTTCGAGCTATTTAATTCGAGAAACACGTTATCTGGTTGTTTTCACCACTCCACAGTGCGTTTGATATGCAGAAGCGGCGACATCTTGATTTTCGTGGGGTTTCAAGCTCAGATATGCATTTTCTGCGATAAGCTTGGTGAGACTTCTGTTAGAAGTATGCAGAATCATCTAGATCGCACTTTTCGAGCTATTTAATGCGAAAAACACGATATCTGGTGTTTTCAGCACTCCACAGTGCGTATGATATGCAGAACCGGCGATATCTTGGTTTTCGTGGGGTTTCAAGCTGAGATATGCATTGTCTGCGATAATCTTGGTGAGACTTCTGTCCGAAGTATGCAGAGTCATCGAGATCGTACTTTTCGAGCTATTTAATGCGAGAAACAAGTTTTCTGGGGTTTGCACCACTCCACAGTTCGTTGGATATGCAGATCAGGAGATATCTTGGTTTTCGTGGAGTTTCTAGCAGAGATATGCATTTTCTGCGATAATCATGGTGAGACTTCTGTTAGAAGTATGCAGAATCATCGAGAGCGCACATTTCGATCTATTTAATGCGAGAAACACGTTGTCTGGTGTTTTCACCACTCCACAGTTGGTTTGATATGCAGAACCGGCGATATCTGGGTTTTCGTGGGGTTTCAAGCTGAGATATGCATTTTCTGCGATAATCTTGGTGAGACTTCAGTCAGAAGTATGCATAATCTTCGAGATCGCTCATTTCGAGCTAGTTAAAGCGAGAAACACGTTATCTGGTGTTTTCACCACTCCACAGTTCGTTGTATATGCAGAACAGGAGATATCTTGGTTTTCGTGGGGTTTCAAGCAGAGATATGCATTTTCTGCGATAATCTTGGTGAGACTTCAGTCAGAGGTATGCAGAATCTACGAGATCGCTCATTTCGAGCTAGTTAATGCGAGAAACACGTTATCTGGTGTTTTCACCACTCCACAGTTCGTTGTATATGCAGAACAGGAGATATCTTGGTTTGCGTGGGGTTTCTAGCAGAGATATGCATTTTCTGCGATAATCTAGGTGAGTCTTCTGCCAGAAGTATGCAGAATCATCTAGATCGCTCTTTTCGAGCTATTTAATGCGAGAAACACGATATCTGGTGTTTTCAGCACTCCACAGTGCGTATGATATGCAGAACCGGCGATATCTTGGTTTTCGTGGGGTTTCAAGCTGAAATATGCATTTTCTGCGATAATCTTGGTGAGACTTCAGTCAGAAGTATGCAGAATCTTCGAGATCGCTCATTTCGAGCTAGTTAATGCGAGAAACACGTTATCTGGTGTTTTCACCACTCCACAGTTCGTTGTATATGCAGAACAGGAGATATCTTGGTTTTCGTGGGGTTTCTAGCAGAGATATGCATTTTCTGCGATAATCTAGGTGAGTCTTCTGCCAGAAGTATGCAGAATCTTCGAGATCGTTCTTTTCGAGCAACTTAATGCGAGAAACACGATATCTGGTTGTTTTCACCACTCCACAGTGCGTTTGATATGCAGAACGGGCGACATCTTGATTTTCGTGGGGTTTCAAGCTCAGATATGCATTTTCTGCGATAAGCTTGGTGAGACTTCTGTTAGAAGTATGCAGAATCATCTAGATCGCACTTTTCGAGCTATTTAATGCGAAAAACACGATATCTGGTGTTTTCAGCACTCCACAGTGCGTATGATATGCAGAACCGGCGATATCTTGGTTTTCGTGGGGTTTCAAGCTGAGATATGCATTGTCTGCGATAATCTTGGTGAGACTTCTGTCCGAAGTATGCAGAGTCATCGAGATCGTACTTTTCGAGCTATTTAATGCGAGAAACAAGTTTTCTGGGGTTTGCACCACTCCACAGTTCGTTGGATATGCAGATCAGGAGATATCTTGGTTTTCGTGGAGTTTCTAGCAGAGATATGCATTTTCTGCGATAATCATGGTGAGACTTCTGTTAGAAGTATGCAGAATCATCGAGAGCGCACATTTCGATCTATTTAATGCGAGAAACACGTTGTCTGGTGTTTTCACCACTCCACAGTTGGTTTGATATGCAGAACCGGCGATATCTGGGTTTTCGTGGGGTTTCAAGCTGAGATATGCATTTTCTGCGATAATCTTGGTGAGACTTCAGTCAGAAGTATGCAGAATCTTCGAGATCGCTCATTTCGAGCTAGTTAAAGCGAGAAACACGTTATCTGGTGTTTTCACCACTCCACAGTTCGTTGTATATGCAGAACAGGAGATATCTTGGTTTTCGTGGGGTTTCAAGCAGAGATATGCATTTTCTGCGATAATCTTGGTGAGACTTCAGTCAGAGGTATGCAGAATCTACGAGATCGCTCATTTCGAGCTAGTTAATGCGAGAAACACGTTATCTGGTGTTTTCACCACTCCACAGTTCGTTGTATATGCAGAACAGGAGATATCTTGGTTTTCGTGGGGTTTCTAGCAGAGATATGCATTTTCTGCGATAATCTAGGTGAGTCTTCTGCCAGAAGTATGCAGAATCTTCGAGATCGTTCTTTTCGAGCAACTTAATGCGAGAAACACGATATCTGGTTGTTTTCACCACTCCACAGTGCGTTTGATATGCAGAACGGGCGACATCTTGATTTTCGTGAGGTTTCAAGCTGAGATATGCATTTTCTGCGATAATCTTGGTGAGACATCATGTCAGAAATATGCAGAATCTTCTATATCGCTCTTTTCGAGCTATTTAATGCGAAAAAACAAGTTTTCTGGTGTTTTCAACATTCCACAGTGCGTGTGATATGCAGAACCGGCGATATCTTGATTTTCGTGGTGTTTCCAGCTGAAATATGCATTTTCTACGATAATCTTGGTGAGACGTCTGTCAGAAGTATGCAGAATCTTCGAGATCGTTCTTTTCGAGCTACTTAATGCGAGAAACACGTTAACTGGTGTTTTCACCACTCCGCAGTCCGTTTGATATGTAGAACCAGCGATATCTGGGTTTTCGTGGAGTTTCAAGCTGAGATATGCATTTTCTGCGATAATCTTGGTGAGACTTCTGTCCGAAGTATGCAGAAACATCGAGAGCACTCTTTTCGAGCTATTTAATGCGAGAATCACGTTTTCTGGGGTTTTCACCACACCACAGTTCGTTGGATATGCTGAACCGGAGATATCTTGGTTTTCGTGGGGTTTCAAGCTGAGATATGCATTTTCTGCGACAATCATGGTGAGACTTCTGTCCGAAGTATGCAGAATCATCGGGATCGCTCTTATCGAGCTATTTAATGCGAGAATCACGTTTTCTGGGGTTTTCACCACACCACAGTTCGTTGGATATGCAGAACCGGAGATATCTTGGTTTTCGTGGGGTTTCAAGCTGAGATATGCATTTTCTGCAATAATCTTGTTGAGACTTCTGTCCGAAGTATGCAGAAAAATCGAGAGCGCTCTTTTCGAACTATTTAATGCGAGAAACACGTTTTCTGGGGTTTTCACCACACCACAGTTCGTTGGATATGCAGAACCGGAGATATCTTGGTTTTCGTGGGGTTTCAAGCTGAAATATGCATTTTCTGCGATAATCTTGGTGAGACTTCTGTCCGATGTATGCAGAATCATCGGGATCGCTCTTTTCGAGCTATTTAATGCGAGAAACACGTTTTCTGGCGATTTCACCACACCACTGTTCGTTGGATATGCAGAACCGGAGATATCATGGTTTTCGTGGGGTTTCAAGCTGAAATATGCATTTTCTGCGATAATCTTGGTGAGACTTCTGTCCGATGTATGCAGAATCATCGAGATCGCTCTTTTCGAGCTATTTAATGCGAGAAACACGTTATCCGGTGTTTTCTCCACTCCACAGTGGGTTTGATATGCAGAACTGGCGACATCTTGGATTTCGTCGGGTTTCAAGCTGAGATATGCATTTTCTACGATAATCTTGGTGAGACTTCTGTCAGAAGTTTGCAGAATCATCTAGATCGCTCTTTTCGAGCTATTTAATGCGAGAAACACGTTAACTGGTGTTTTCACCACTCCGCAGTCCGTTTGATATGTAGAACCAGCGATATCTGGGTTTTCGTGGGGTTTCAGGCTGAGATATGCATTTTCTGCGATAATCTTGGTGAGACTTCTGTCCGAAGTATGCAGAAACATCGAGAGCACTCTTTTCGAGCTATTTAATGCGAGAATCACGTTTTCTGGGGTTTTCACCACACCACAGTTCGTTGGATATGCAGAACCGGAGATATCTTGGTTTTCGTGGGGTTTCAAGCTGAGATATGCATTTTCTGCAATAATCTTGTTGAGACTTCTGTCCGAAGTATGCAGAAAAATCGAGAGCGCTCTTTTCGAGCTATTTAATGCGAGAAACACGTTTTCTGGGGTTTTCACCACACCTCTGTTCGTTGGATATGCAGAACCGGAGATATCTTGGTTTTCCTGGGGTTTCAAGCAGAGATATGCATTTTCTGCGATAATCTAGGTGAGTCTTCTGCCAGAAGTATGCAGAATCTTCGAGATCGTTCTTTTCGAGCAACTTAATGCGAGAAACACGATATCTGGTTGTTTTCACCACTCCACAGTGCGTTTGATATGCAGAACGGGCGACATCTTGATTTTCGTGAGGTTTCAAGCTGAGTTATGCATTTTCTGCGATAATCTTGGTGAGACATCATGTCAGAAATATGCAGAATCTTCTATATCGCTCTTTTCGAGCTATTTAATGCGAAAAAACAAGTTTTCTGGTGTTTTCAACATTCCACAGTGCGTGTGATATGCAGAACCGGCGATATCTTGATTTTCGTGGTGTTTCCAGCTGAAATATGCATTTTCTACGATAATCTTGGTGAGGCGTCTGTCAGAAGTATGCAGAATCTTCGAGATCGTTCTTTTCGAGTTACTTAATGCGAGAAACACGATATCTTGTTGTTTTCACCACTCCACAGTGCGTTTGATATGCAGAACGGGCGACATCTTGATTTTCGTGAGGTTTCAAGCTGAGATATGCATTTTCTGCGATAATCTTGGTGAGACTTCAGTCAGAAATATGCAGAATTTTCTAGATCGCTCTTTTCGAGCTATTTAATGCGAAAAAACAAGTTTTCTGGTGTTTTCAACATTCCACAGTGCGTTTGATATGCAGAACCGATGATATCTTGATTTTCGTGGTGTTTCCAGCTGAGATATGCATTTTCTGCGATAATCTTGGTGAGTCTTCTGTCAGAAGTATGCAGAATCATCGAGATCCCTCTTTTCGAGCTATTTAATGCGAGAAACACGTTAATTGGTGTTTTCACCACTCCACAGTGCGTTTGATATGCGGAACCAGCGACATCTTGGATTTCGTCGGTTTTCAAGCTGAGACATGCATTTTCTGCGATAATCATGGTGAGTCTTCTGTCAGAAGTATGCAGAATCATCGAGATCCCTCTTTTCGAGCTAGTTAATGCGAGAAACACGTTATCTGGTGTTTTCACCACTCCACAGTGCGTTTAATATGCAGAACCGGCTACATCTTGGCTGTCGTAGGGTATCAAGTTGAGATATGCATTTTCTGCGATAATCATGGTGAGACTTCTGTCAGAAGTATGCAGAATCATCGGGATCGCTCATTTCGAGCTATTTAATGCGAGAAACACGTTTTCTGGGGTTTTCACCACTCCACATTTCGTTGGATATGCAGAACCAGCGATATCTAGGTTTTCGTGGGGTTTCAAGCTGAGATATGCAATTTCTGCGATAATCTTGGTGAGACCTATGTCCGAAGTATGCAGAGTCATCGAGATCGTACTTTTCGAGCTATTTAATGCGAGAAACACGTTTTCTGGGGTTTTCACCACTCCACATTTCGTTGGATATGCAGAACAGGAGATATCTTGGTTTTCGTGGGGTTTCTAGCAGAGAAATGCATTTTCTGCGATAATTATGGTGAGACTTCTGTTAGAAGTATGCAGAATCATCGAGATCGCACATTTCGATCTATTTAATGCGAGAAACACGTTATCTGGTGTTTTCACCACTCCACAGTGCGTTTGATATGCAGAACCAGCGATATCTTGGTTTTCGTGGGGTTTCAAGCTGAGATATGCATTTTTTACGATAATCATGGTGAGACTTCTGTCCGAAGTATGCAGAATCATCGAGATCGCACTTTTCGAGCTATTTAATGCGAGAAACAGGATATCTGGTGTTTTCAGCACTCCACAGTGCGATTGATATGCAGAACCAGCGATATCTAGGTTTTCGTGGGGTTTCAAGCTGAGATATGCAATTTCTGCGATAATCTTGGTGACACTTATGTCCGAAGTATGCAGAGTCATCGAGATCGTACTTTTCGAGCTATTTAATGCGAGAAACACGTTTTCTGGGGTTTTCACCACTCCACAGTTCGTTGGATATGCAGAACAGGAGATATCTTGGTTTTCGTGGGGTTTCTAGCAGAGATATGCATTTTCTGCGATAATCATGGTGAGACTTCTGTTAGAAGTATGCAGAATCATCGAGATCGCACTTTTCGATCTATTTCATGCGAGAAACACGTTGTCTGGTGTTTTCACCACTCCACAGTTGTTTGATATGCAGAACTGGCGACATCTTGTATTTCGTCGGGTTTCAATCTGAAATATGCATTTTCTGCGATAATCTTGGTGAGACTTCTGTCCGATGTATGCAGAATCATCGAGATCGCTCTTTTCGAGCTATTTAATGCGAGAAACACGTTATCCGGTGTTTTCACCACTCCACAGTGGGTTTGATATGCAGAACTGGCGACATCTTGGATTTCGTCGGGTTTCAAGCTGAGATATGCATTTTCTGCGATAATCTTGGTGAGACTTCTGTCCGAAGTATGCAGAAACATCGAGAGCACTCTTTTCGAGCTATTTAATGCGAGAATCACGTTTTCTGGGGTTTTCACCACACCACAGTTCGTTGGATATGCAGAACCGGAGATATCTTGGTTTTCGTGGGGTTTCAAGCTGAGATATGCATTTTCTGCAATAATCTTGTTGAGACTTCTGTCCGAAGTATGCAGAAAAATCGAGAGCGCTCTTTTCGAGCTATTTAATGCGAGAAACACGTTTTCTGGGGTTTTCACCACACCACTGTTCGTTGGATATGCAGAACCGGAGATATCTTGGTTGTCGTGGGGTTTCAAGCTGAAATATGCATTTTCTGCGATAATCTTGGTGAGACTTCTGTCCGATGTATGCAGAATCATCGGGATCGCTCTTTTCGAGCTATTTAATGCGAGAAACACGTTTTCTGGCGATTTCACCACACCACTGTTCGTTGGATATGCAGAACCGGAGATATCATGGTTTTCGTGCGGTTTCAAGCTGAAATATGCATTTTCTGCGATAATCTTAGTGAGACTTCTGTCCGATGTATGCAGAATCATCGAGATCGCTCTTTTCGAGCTATTTAATGCGAGAAACACGTTATCCGGTGTTTTCACCACTCCACAGTGGGTTTGATATGCAGAACTGGCGACATCTTGGATTTCGTCGGGTTTCAAGCTGAGATATGCATTTTCTACGATAATCTTGGTGAGACTTCTGTCAGAAGTTTGCAGAATCATCTAGATCGCTCTTTTCGAGCTATTTAATGCGAGAAACACGTTAACTGGTGTTTTCACCACTCCGCAGTCCGTTTGATATGTAGAACCAGCGATATCTGGGTTTTCGTGGGGTTTCAAGCTGAGATATGCATTTTCTGCGATAATCTTGGTGAGACTTCTGTCCGAAGTATGCAGAAACATCGAGAGCACTCTTTTCGAGCTATTTAATGCGAGAATCACGTTTTCTGGGGTTTTCACCACACCACAGTTCGTTGGATATGCAGAACCGGAGATATCTTGGTTTTCGTGGGGTTTCAAGATGAGATATGCATTTTCTGCAATAATCTTGTTGAGACTTCTGTCCGAAGTATGCAGAAAAATCGATAGCGCTCTTTTCGAGCTATTTAATGCGAGAAACACGTTTTCTGGGGTTTTCACCACACCTCTGTTCGTTGGATATGCAGAACCGGAGATATCTTGGTTTTCCTGGGGTTTCAAGCTGAGATATGCATTTTCTGCGACAATCTTGGTGAGACTTCTGTCCGAAGTATGCAGAATCATCGGGATCGCTCTTATCGAGCTATTTAATGCGAGAATCACGTTTTCTGGGGTTTTCACCACACCACAGTTCGTTGGATATGCAGAACCGGAGATATCTTAATTTCCTGGGGTTTCAAGCTGAGATATGCATTTTCTGCGACAATCTTGGTGAGACTTCTGTCCGAAGTATGCAGAATCATCGGGATCGCTCTTATCGAGCTATTTAATGCGAGAAACACGTTTTCTGGCGATTTCACCACACCACTGTTCGTTGGATATGCAGAACCGGAGATATCTTGGTTTTCGTGGGGTTTCAAGCTGAAATGTGCATTTTCTACGATAATCTTGGTGAGACTTCTGTCCGATGTATGCAGAATCATCGAGATCGATCTTTTCGAGCTATTTAATGCGAGAAACACGTTATCCGGTGTTTTCACCACTCCACAGTGCGTTTGATATGCAGAACCGGCGACATCTTGATTTTCGTGGGGTTTCTAGCTGAGATATGCATTTTCTGCGAAAATATTGGTGAGACTTCTGTCCGAAGTATGCAGAGTCATCGAGATCGTACTTTTCGAGCTATTTAATGCGAGAAACACGTTTTCTGGGGTTTTCACCACTCCACAGTTGGTTTGATATGCAGAACCGGCGATGTTTGGTTTTCTTCGGGTTTCAAGTTGAGATATGCATTTTCTACGATAATCTTGGAGAAACATCTGTCCGAAGTATGCAGAATCATCAAGATCGCTCTTTTCGAGCTATTTAATGCGAAAAAACAAGTTTTCTGGTGTTTTCACCACTCCCACAGTGCGTTTGATATGCAGAACCGGCGACATCTTGGATTTCGTCGGGGTTCAAGCTGAGATATGCATTTTCTACGATAATCTTGGTGAGACTTCTGTCAGAAGTATGCAGAATCATCGGGATCGCTTTTTTCGAGATATCTAATGCGAGAAACACGTTATCTGGTGTTTTCACCACTCCGCAGTGCGTTTGATATGTAGAACCAGCGATATCTGGGTTTTCGTGGGGTTTCAAGCTGAGATATGCATTTTCTGCGATAATCTTGGTGAGACTTCTGTCAGAAGTTTGCAGAATCATCGAGATCGCTCGTTTCGAGCTATTTAATGCGAGAAACACGTTATCTGGTGTTTTCAGCACTCCACAGTGCGTTTGATATGCAGAACCGGCGACATCTTGATGTTCGTGAGGTTTCAAGCTGAGATATGCATTTTCTGCGATAATATTGGTGAGACTTCTGTCCGAAGTATGCAGAAAAATCGAGAGCGCTCTTTTCGAGCTATTTAATGCGAGAAACACGTTTTCTGGGGTTTTCACCACACCACTGTTCGTTGGATATGCAGAACCGGAGATATCTTGGTTTTCGTGGGGTTTCAAGCTGAAATATGCATTTTCTGCGATAATCTTGGTGAGACTTCTGTCCGATGTATGCAGAATCATCTAGATCGCTCTTTTAGAGCTACTTAATGCGAGAAACACGTTATCTGGTGTTTTGACCACTTCACAGTGCGTTTGATATGTAGAACCGCCGATAACTTGGTTTTCGTGGGGTTTCCAGCTGAAATATGCATTTTCTGCGATAATCTTGGTGTTTCCTCTATGAGAAGTATGCAGAATCATCGAGATCGCTCTATTCCAGCTATTTAATGCGAAAAACACGTTATCTGGTTGTTTTCACTACTCCACAGTGGGTTTGATATGCAGAACCGGCGACATCTTGATTTTCGTGGTGTTTCCAGCTGGGATATGCATTTTCTGCGATAATCTTGGTGAGACTTCAGTCAGAAGTATGCAGAATCATCGGGATCGCTCTTTTCGAGCTATTTAATGGAGAAAAACGATATCCGGTGTTTTCACCACTCCACAGTGCGTTTGATATGCAGAACCGGCGACATTTTGGATTTCGACGGGTTTCAAGCTGAGGATTGCATTTTCTACGATAATCTTGGTGAGACGTCTGTCAGAAGTATGCAGAATCTTCGAGATCGCTCTTTTCGAGCAACTTAATGCGAGAAACACGATATCTGGTTGTTTTCACCACTCCACAGTGCGTTTGATATGCAGAACCGGCGATATCTTGATTTTCGTGGTGTTTCCAGCTGAGATATGCATTTTCTGCGATAAGCTTGGTGAGTCTTCTCCCATAAGTATGCAGAATCATCTAGATCGCTCTTTTCGAGTTATTTAATGCGGGAAACACGTTTTCTGGTGTATTCGCCACTCCACAGTACGTTAGACATGCAGAACCGGAGGTATCTTCATTTCGGTCGGGTTTCAAGCTGAGATATGCATTTTCTACGACAATATTGGTGAGACCTCTGTCAGAAGTATGCAGAATCTTCGAGAACGCTCTTTTCGAGCTACTTAATGGGAGAAACACGTTTTCTGGTGTTTTCACCACCCCACAGTGCGTTCGATATGCAGAACCGGCGACATCGTGGTTTTCGTCGGGTTTCAAGCTGAGATATGCATTTTCTGCGATAATATTGGTGAGACTTCTGTCCGAAGTATGCAGAATCATCGATATCGCTCTTTTCGAGCTATTTAATGCGAGAAACACGTTGTCTGGTGTTTTGACCACTCCACAGTGCGTTTGATATGTAGAGCCGCCGATAGCTTGGTTTTCGTGGGGTTTCCAGCTGAAATATGCATTTTCTGCGATAATCTTCGTGTTTCCTCTATGAGAAGTATGCAGAATCATCGAGATCGCTCTATTCCAGCTATTTAATGCGAAAAACACGTTATCTGGTTGTTTTCACTACTCCACAGTGGGTTTGATATGCAGAACCGGCGACATCTTAACTTTCGTGATGTTTCTAGCTGAGATTGGCATTTTCAGCGATAATATTGGTGAGACTTCAGTCAGAAGTATGCAGAATCATCTAGATCGCTCTTTTCGAGCTATTTAATGCGGGAAACACGTTTTCTGGTGTATTCACCACTCCACAGTGCGTTTGATATGCAGAACCGGCGACATCTTGATTTTCGTGGTGTTTCCAGCTGGGATATGCATTTTCTGCGATAATCTTGGTGAGACTTCAGTCAGAAGTATGCAGAATCATCGGGATCGCTCTTTTCGAGCTATTTAATGCGAGAGAAACGATATCCGGTGTTTTCACCACTCCACAGTGCGTTTGATATGCAGAACCGGCGACATTTTGGATTTCGACGGGTTTCAAGCTGAGGATTGCATTTTCTACGATAATCTTGGTGAGACGTCTGTCAGAAGTATGCAGAATCTTCGAGATCGCTCTTTTCGAGCAACTTAATGCGAGAAACACGATATCTGGTTGTTTTCACCACTCCACAGTGCGTTTGATATGCAGAACCGGAGATATCTTAATTTCCTGGGGTTTCAAGCTGAGATATGCATTTTCTGCGACAATCTTGGTGAGACTTCTGTCCGAAGTATGCAGAATCATCGGGATCGCTCTTATCGAGCTATTTAATGCGAGAAACACGTTTTCTGGCGATTTCACCACACCACTGTTCGTTGGATATGCAGAACCGGAGATATCTTGGTTTTCGTGGGGTTTCAAGCTGAAATGTGCATTTTCTGCGATAATCTTGGTGAGACTTCTGTCCGATGTATGCAGAATCATCGAGATCGATCTTTTCGAGCTATTTAATGCGAGAAACACGTTATCCGGTGTTTTCACCACTCCACAGTGGGTTTGATATGCAGAACTGGCGACATCTTGGATTTCGTCGGGTTTCAAGCTGAGATATGCATTTTCTACGATAATCTTGGTGAGACTTCTGTCCGATGTATGCAGAATCATCGAGATCGATCTTTTCGAGCTATTTAATGCGAGAAACACGTTATCCGGTGTTTTCACCACTCCACAGTGCGTTTGATATGCAGAACCGGCGACATCTTGATTTTCGTGGGGTTTCTAGCTGAGATATGCATTTTCTGCGAAAATATTGGTGAGACTTCTGTCCGAAGTATGCAGAGTCATCGAGATCGTACTTTTCGAGCTATTTAATGCGAGAAACACGTTTTCTGGGGTTTTCACCACTCCACAGTTGGTTTGATATGCAGAACCGGCGATGTTTGGTTTTCTTCGGGTTTCAAGTTGAGATATGCATTTTCTACGATAATCTTGGAGAAACATCTGTCCGAAGTATGCAGAATCATCAAGATCGCTCTTTTCGAGCTATTTAATGCGAAAAAACAAGTTTTCTGGTGTTTTCACCACTCCCACAGTGCGTTTGATATGCAGAACCGGCGACATCTTGGATTTCGTCGGGGTTCAAGCTGAGATATGCATTTTCTACGATAATCTTGGTGAGACTTCTGTCAGAAGTATGCAGAATCATCGGGATCGCTTTTTTCGAGATATCTAATGCGAGAAACACGTTATCTGGTGTTTTCACCACTCCGCAGTGCGTTTGATATGTAGAACCAGCGATATCTGGGTTTTCGTGGGGTTTCAAGCTGAGATATGCATTTTCTGCGATAATCTTGGTGAGACTTCTGTCCGAAGTATGCAGAAACATCGAGAGCGCTCTTTTCGAGCTATTTAATGCGAGAAACACGTTTTCTGGGGTTTTCACCACACCACAGTTCGTTGGATATGCAGAACCGGAGATATCTTGGTTTTCGTGGGGTTTCAAGCTGAGATATGCATTTTCTGCAATAATCTTGTTGAGACTTCTGTCCGAAGTATGCAGAAAAATCGAGAGCGCTCTTTTCGAGCTATTTAATGCGAGAAACACGTTTTCTGGGGTTTTCACCACACCACTGTTCGTTGGATATGCAGAACCGGAGATATCTTGGTTTTCGTGGGGTTTCAAGCTGAAATATGCATTTTCTGCGATAATCTTGGTGAGACTTCTGTCCGATGTATGCAGAATCATCGAGATCGCTCTTTTCGAGCTATTTAATGCGAGAGACACGTTAACTGGTGTTTTCACCACTCCACAGTGCGTATGATGTGCAGAACCGACGATATCCTGGTTTTCGTGGGGTTTCAAGCTCAGATATGCATTTTCTGCGATAATATTGGTGAGACTTCAGACAGAAGTATGCAGAATCATCTAGATCACACTTTTCGAGCTATTTAATGCGAGAAACACGTTATCCGGTGTTTTCACCACTCCACAGTGGGTTTGATATGCAGAACTGGCGACATCTTGGATTTCGTCGGGTTTCAAGCTGAGATATGCATTTTCTACGATAATCTTGGTGAGACTTCTGTCAGAAGTTTGCAGAATCATCTAGATCGCTCGTTTCGAGATATTGAATGCGAAAAAACAAGTTTTCTGGTGTTTTCACCACTCCACAGTGCGTCTGATATGCAGAACCGGCGATATCTTGGTTTTCGTGGGGTTTCCAGCTGAGACATACATTTTCTGCGATAATCTTGGTGAGTCTTCTGTCAGAAGTATGCAGAATCTTCGAGATCGCTCTATTCGAGCTATTTAATGCGAGAAACACGTTATCTGGTTGTTTTCACCACTCCACAGTGCGTTTGATATGCAGAACCGGCGACATCGTGATTTTCGTGGGGTTTCTAGCTGAGATATGCATTTTCTGCGAAAATATTGGTGAGACTTCTGTCCGAAGTATGCAGAGTCATCGAGATCGTACTTTTCGAGCTATTTAATGCGAGAAACACGTTTTCTGGGGTTTTCACCACTCCACAGTTGGTTTGATATGCAGAACCGGCGATGTTTGGTTTTCGTCGGGTTTCAAGTTGAGATATGCATTTTCTACGATAATCTTGGTGAAACATCTGTCCGAAGTATGCAGAATCATCAAGATCGCTCTTTTCGACCTATTTAATGCGAAAAAACAAGTTTTCTGGTGTTTTCACCACTCCACAGTGCGTTTGATATGCAGAACCGGCGACATCTTGGATTTCGTCGGGGTTCAAGCTGAGATATGCAATTCCTGAGATAATCTTGGTGAGACTTCTGTCCGAAGTATGCTGAATCATCGAGATCGCTCGTTTCGAGCTATTTAATGCGAGAAACACGTTATCTGGTGTTTTCAGCACTCCACAGTGCGTTTGATATGCAGAACCGGCGACATCTTGATGTTCGTGAGGTTTCAAGCTGAGATATGCATTTTCTGCGATAATATTGGTGAGACTTCTGTCCGAAGTATGCAGAAAAATCGAGAGCGCTCTTTTCGAGCTATTTAATGCGAGAAACACGTTTTCTGGGGTTTTCACCACACCACTGTTCGTTGGATATGCAGAACCGGAGATATCTTGGTTTTCGTGGGGTTTCAAGCTGAAATATGCATTTTCTGCGATAATCTTGGTGAGACTTCTGTCCGATGTATGCAGAATCATCTAGATCGCTCTTTTAGAGCTACTTAATGCGAGAAACACGTTATCTGGTGTTTTGACCACTTCACAGTGCGTTTGATATGTAGAACCGCCGATAACTTGGTTTTCGTGGGGTTTCCAGCTGAAATATGCATTTTCTGCGATAATCTTGGTGTTTCCTCTATGAGAAGTATGCAGAATCATCGAGATCGCTCTATTCCAGCTATTTAATGCGAAAAACACGTTATCTGGTTGTTTTCACTACTCCACAGTGGGTTTGATATGCAGAACCGGCGACATCTTGATTTTCGTGGTGTTTCCAGCTGGGATATGCATTTTCTGCGATAATCTTGGTGAGACTTCAGTCAGAAGTATGCAGAATCATCGGGATCGCTCTTTTCGAGCTATTTAATGGAGAAAAACGATATCCGGTGTTTTCACCACTCCACAGTGCGTTTGATATGCAGAACCGGCGACATTTTGGATTTCGACGGGTTTCAAGCTGAGGATTGCATTTTCTACGATAATCTTGGTGAGACGTCTGTCAGAAGTATGCAGAATCTTCGAGATCGCTCTTTTCGAGCAACTTAATGCGAGAAACACGATATCTGGTTGTTTTCACCACTCCACAGTGCGTTTGATATGCAGAACCGGCGATATCTTGATTTTCGTGGTGTTTCCAGCTGAGATATGCATTTTCTGCGATAAGCTTGGTGAGTCTTCTCCCATAAGTATGCAGAATCATCTAGATCGCTCTTTTCGAGTTACTTAATGCGGGAAACACGTTTTCTGGTGTATTCGCCACTCCACAGTACGTTAGACATGCAGAACCGGAGGTATCTTCATTTCGGTCGGGTTTCAAGCTGAGATATGCATTTTCTACGACAATATTGGTGAGACCTCTGTCAGAAGTATGCAGAATCTTCGAGAACGCTCTTTTCGAGCTACTTAATGGGAGAAACACGTTTTCTGGTGTTTTCACCACCCCACAGTGCGTTCGATATGCAGAACCGGCGACATCGTGGTTTTCGTCGGGTTTCAAGCTGAGATATGCATTTTCTGCGATAATATTGGTGAGACTTCTGTCCGAAGTATGCAGAATCATCGATATCGCTCTTTTCGAGCTATTTAATGCGAGAAACACGTTGTCTGGTGTTTTGACCACTCCACAGTGCGTTTGATATGTAGAGCCGCCGATAGCTTGGTTTTCGTGGTGTTTCCAGCTGAGATATGCATTTTCGGCGATAATCTTGGTGAGTCTTCTGCCAGAAGTATGCAGAATCATCTAGATCGCTCTTTTCGAGCTATTTAATGCGAGAAACAAGTTTTCTGGTTGTTTTCACTACTCCACAGTGGGTTTGATATGCAGAACCGGCGACATCTTAACTTTCGTGATGTTTCTAGCTGAGATTGGCATTTTCAGCGATAATATTGGTGAGACTTCAGTCAGAAGTATGCAGAATCATCTAGATCGCTCTTTTCGAGCTATTTAATGCGGGAAACACGTTTTCTGGTGTATTCACCACTCCACAGTGCGTTTGATATGCAGAACCGGCGACATCTTGATTTTCGTGGTGTTTCCAGCTGGGATATGCATTTTCTGCGATAATCTTGGTGAGACTTCAGTCAGAAGTATGCAGAATCATCGGGATCGCTCTTTTCGAGCTATTTAATGCGAGAGAAACGATATCCGGTGTTTTCACCACTCCACAGTGCGTTTGATATGCAGAACCGGCGACATTTTGGATTTCGACGGGTTTCAAGCTGAGGATTGCATTTTCTACGATAATCTTGGTGAGACGTCTGTCAGAAGTATGCAGAATCTTCGAGATCGCTCTTTTCGAGCAACTTAATGCGAGAAACACGATATCTGGTTGTTTTCACCACTCCACAGTGCGTTTGATATGCAGAACCGGCGATATCTTGATTTTCGTGGTGTTTCCAGCTGAGATATGCATTTTCGGCGATAATCTTGGTGAGTCTTCTGCCAGAAGTATGCAGAATCATCTAGATCGCTCTTTTCGAGCTATTTAATGCGAGAAACAAGTTTTCTGGTGTATTCACCACTCCACAGTACGTTAGACATGCAGAACCGGAGATATCTTCGTTTCGGTCGGGTTACAAGCTGAGTTATGCATTTTCTACGATAATATTGGTGAGACCTCTGTCAGAAGTATGCAGAATCTTCGAGAACGCTCTTTTCGAGCAACTTAATGCGAGAAACACGTTTTCTGGTGTTTTCACCACTCCACAGTACGTTTGATGTGCCGAACCGGCGACATCTTGATTTTCGTGATGTTTCTAGCTGAGATATGCATTCTCTGCGATAATATTGGTGAGACTTCAGTCAGCAGTATGCAGAATCATCTAGATCGCTCTTTTCGAGCTATTTAATTCGGGAAACACGTTTTCTGGTGTATTCACCACTCCACAGTACGTTAGAAATGCAGAACCGGCGATATCTTCGTTTCGGTCGGGTTTCAAGCTGAGATATGCATTTTCTGCGATAATCTTGGTGAGTGTTCAGTCAGAAGTATGCAGAATCATCTAGATCGCTCTTTTCGAGCTATTTAATGCGGGAAACACGTTTTCTGGTGTTTTCACCACTCCACGGTGCGTCTGATATGCAGAACCGGCGATATCTTGGTTTTCGCGGGGTTTCCAGCTGAGATATGCATTTTCTGCGATAATCTTGGTGAGTCTTCTGTCAGAAGGATGCAGAATCATCTAGATCGCTCTTTTCGAGCTGTTTAATGCGAGAAACACGTTCTCTGGTGTTTTCACCATCCCACAGTGCGTTTGATATGCAGAACCGGAGATATCTTCGTTTCGGTCGGGTTTCAAGCTGAGATATGCATTTTCTACGATAATATTGGTGAGACCTCAGTCAGAAGTATGCAGAATCATCGGGATCGCTCTTTTCGAGCTATTTAGTGCGAGGAACACGTTTTCTGGCGTTTTCACCACACCACTGTTCGTTGGATATGCAGAACCGGGGATATCTTGGTTTTCGTGGGGTTTCAAGCTGAAATATGCATTTTCTGCGATAATCTTGGTGAGACATCTGTCCGAAGTATGCAGAATCATCGAGATCGCTCTTTTCGAGCTATTTAATGCACGAAACACGTTAACTGGTGTTTTCACCACTCCACAGTGCGTATGATGTGCAGAACCGGAGATAACCCGGGTTTCGTCGGGTTTCAAGCTGAGATATGCATTTTCTACGATAATCTTGGTGAGACTTCTGTCAGAAGTATGCAGGATCTTCGAGAACGCTCTTTTCAAGCTATTTAATGCGAGAAACACGTTATCGGGTGTTTTCACCACTCCACAGTGCGTTTGATATGCAGTACCAGCGATATCTTGGTTTTCGTGGGGTTTCAAGCTGAGATATGCATTTTTTACGATAATCTGGGTGAGACTTCTGTCCGAAATATGCAGAATCATCGAGATCGCACTATTCGAGCTATTTAATGCGCGAAACACGTTCTCTGGTTGTTTTCACCACTCCACAGTGCGTTTGATTTGCAGAACCGGCAACATCTTGATTTTCGTGAGGTTTCGAGCTGAGATATGCATTATCTGCGATAATCTTGGTGAGACTTCAGTAAGAAGTATGCAGAATCATCTAGATCGCTCTTTTAGAGCTACTTAATGCGAGAAACACGTTATCTGGTGTTTTGACCACTTCACAGTGCGTTTGATATGTAGAACCGCCGATAACTTGGTTTTCGTGGGGTTTCCAGCTGAAATATGCATTTTCTGCGATAATCTTGGTGTTTCCTCTATGAGAAGTATGCAGAATCATCGAGAACGCTCTTTTCGAGCTAGTTAATGCGAGAAACACGTTTTCTGGTGTTTTCACCACTCCACAGTGCGTCTGATATGCAGAACCGGCGATATCTTGATTTTCGTGGTGTTTCCAGCTGAGATATGCATTTTCTGCGATAAGCTTGGTGAGTCTTCTCCCATAAGTATGCAGAATCATCTAGATCGCTCTTTTCGAGCTATTTAATGCGGGAAACACGTTTTCTGGTGTATTCGCCACTCCACAGTGCGTTTGATATGCAGAACCGGCGACATTTTGGATTTCGACGGGTTTCAAGCTGAGGATTGCATTTTCTACGATAATCTTGGTGAGACGTCTGTCAGAAGTATGCAGAATCTTCGAGATCGCTCTTTTCGAGCAACTTAATGCGAGAAACACGATATCTGGTTGTTTTCACCACTCCACAGTGCGTTTGATATGCAGAACCGGCGATATCTTGATTTTCGTGGTGTTTCCAGCTGAGATATGCATTTTCTGCGATAAGCTTGGTGAGTCTTCTCCCATAAGTATGCAGAATCATCTAGATCGCTCTTTTCGAGCTGTTTAATGCGAGAAACACGTTCTCTGGTGTTTTCACCACTCCACAGTGCGTTTGATATGCAGAACCGGCGATATCTTGATTTTCGTGGTGTTTCCAGCTGAGATATGCATTTTCGGCGATAATCTTGGTGAGTCTTCTGCCAGAAGTATGCAGAATCATCTAGATCGCTCTTTTCGAGCTATTTAATGCGAGAAACAAGTTTTCTGGTGTATTCACCACTCCACAGTACGTTAGAAATGCAGAACCGGCGATATCTTCGTTTCGGTCGGGTTTCAAGCTGAGATATGCATTTTCTGCGATAATCTTGGTGAGTGTTCAGTCAGAAGTATGCAGAATCATCTAGATCGCTCTTTTCGAGCTATTTAATGCGGGAAACACGTTTTCTGGTGTTTTCACCACTCCACGGTGCGTCTGATATGCAGAACCGGCGATATCTTGGTTTTCGCGGGGTTTCCAGCTGAGATATGCATTTTCTGCGATAATCTTGGTGAGTCTTCTGTCAGAAGGATGCAGAATCATCTAGATCGCTCTTTTCGAGCTGTTTAATGCGAGAAACACGTTCTCTGGTGTTTTCACCACTCCACAGTGCGTATGATGTGCAGAACCGGAGATAACCCGGGTTTCGTCGGGTTTCAAGCTGAGATATGCATTTTCTACGATAATCTTGGTGAGACTTCTGTCAGAAGTATGCAGGATCTTCGAGAACGCTCTTTTCGAGCTATTTAATGCGAGAAACACGTTATCGGGTGTTTTCACCACTCCACAGTGCGTTTGATATGCAGTACCAGCGATATCTTGGTTTTCGTGGGGTTTCAAGCTGAGATATGCATTTTTTACGATAATCTGGGTGAGACTTCTGTCCGAAATATGCAGAATCATCGAGATCGCACTATTCGAGCTATTTAATGCGCGAAACACGTTCTCTGGTTGTTTTCACCACTCCACAGTGCGTTTGATTTGCAGAACCGGCAACATCTTGATTTTCGTGAGGTTTCGAGCTGAGATATGCATTATCTGCGATAATCTTGGTGAGACTTCAGTAAGAAGTATGCAGAATCATCTAGATCGCTCTTTTAGAGCTACTTAATGCGAGAAACACGTTATCTGGTGTTTTGACCACTTCACAGTGCGTTTGATATGTAGAACCGCCGATAACTTGGTTTTCGTGGGGTTTCCAGCTGAAATATGCATTTTCTGCGATAATCTTGGTGTTTCCTCTATGAGAAGTATGCAGAATCATCGAGAACGCTCTTTTCGAGCTAGTTAACGCGAGAAACACGTTTTCTGGTGTTTTCACCACTCCACAGTGCGTCTGATATGCAGAACCGGCGATATCTTGATTTTCGTGGTGTTTCCAGCTGAGATATGCATTTTCTGCGATAAGCTTGGTGAGTCTTCTCCCATAAGTATGCAGAATCATCTAGATCGCTCTTTTCGAGCTATTTAATGCGGGAAACACGTTTTCTGGTGTATTCGCCACTCCACAGTACGTTAGACATGCAGAACCGGAGGTATCTTCATTTCGGTCGGGTTTCAAGCTGAGATATGCATTTTCTACGACAATATTGGTGAGACCTCTGTCAGAAGTATGCAGAAACTTCGAGAACGCTCTTTTCGAGCTACTTAATGGGAGAAACACGTTTTCTGGTGTTTTCACCACCCCACAGTGCGTTCGATATGCAGAACCGGCGACATCGTGGTTTTCGTCGGGTTTCAAGCTGAGATATGCATTTTCTGCGATAATATTGGTGAGACTTCTGTCCGAAGTATGCAGAATCATCGATATCGCTCTTTTCGAGCTATTTAATGCGAGAAACACGTTGTCTGGTGTTTTGACCACTCCACAGTGCGTTTGATATGTAGAGCCGCCGATAACTTGGTTTTCGTGGGGTTTCCAGCTGAAATATGCATTTTCTGCGATAATCTTGGTGTTTCCTCTATGAGAAGTATGCAGAATCATCGAGATCGCTCTATTCCAGCTATTTCATGCGAAAAACACGATATCTGGTTGTTTTCACTACTCCACAGTGGGTTTGATATGCAGAACCGGCGACATCTTAATTTTCGTGATGTTTCTAGCTGAGATAGGCATTTTCAGCGATAATATTGGTGAGACTTCAGTCAGAAGTATGCAGAATCATCTAGATCGCTCTTTTCGAGCTATTTAATGCGGGAAACACGTTTTCTGGTGTATTCACCACTCCACAGTGCGTTTGATATGCAGAACCGGAGATATCTTCGTTTCGGTCGGGTTTCAAGCTGAGATATGCATTTTCTACGATAATATTGGTGAGACCTCAGTCAGAAGTATGCAGAATCATCGGGATCGCTCTTTTCGAGCTATTTAGTGCGAGGAACACGTTTTCTGGCGTTTTCACCACACCACTGTTCGTTGGATATGCAGAACCGGGGATATCTTGGTTTTCGTGGGGTTTCAAGCTGAAATATGCATTTTCTGCGATAATCTTGGTGAGACATCTGTCCGAAGTATGCAGAATCATCGAGATCGCTCTTTTCGAGCTATTTAATGCACGAAACACGTTAACTGGTGTTTTCACCACTCCACAGTGCGTATGATGTGCAGAACCGGAGATAACCCGGGTTTCGTCGGGTTTCAAGCTGAGATATGCATTTTCTACGATAATCTTGGTGAGACTTCTGTCAGAAGTATGCAGGATCTTCGAGAACGCTCTTTTCGAGCTATTTAATGCGAGAAACACGTTATCGGGTGTTTTCACCACTCCACAGTGCGTTTGATATGCAGTACCAGCGATATCTTGGTTTTCGTGGGGTTTCAAGCTGAGATATGCATTTTTTACGATAATCTGGGTGAGACTTCTGTCCGAAATATGCAGAATCATCGAGATCGCACTATTCGAGCTATTTAATGCGCGAAACACGTTCTCTGGTTGTTTTCACCACTCCACAGTGCGTTTGATTTGCAGAACCGGCAACATCTTGATTTTCGTGAGGTTTCGAGCTGAGATATGCATTATCTGCGATAATCTTGGTGAGACTTCAGTAAGAAGTATGCAGAATCATCTAGATCGCTCTTTTAGAGCTACTTAATGCGAGAAACACGTTATCTGGTGTTTTGACCACTTCACAGTGCGTTTGATATGTAGAACCGCCGATAACTTGGTTTTCGTGGGGTTTCCAGCTGAAATATGCATTTTCTGCGATAATCTTGGTGTTTCCTCTATGAGAAGTATGCAGAATCATCGAGAACGCTCTTTTCGAGCTAGTTAACGCGAGAAACACGTTTTCTGGTGTTTTCACCACTCCACAGTGCGTCTGATATGCAGAACCGGCGATATCTTGATTTTCGTGGTGTTTCCAGCTGAGATATGCATTTTCTGCGATAAGCTTGGTGAGTCTTCTCCCATAAGTATGCAGAATCATCTAGATCGCTCTTTTCGAGCTATTTAATGCGGGAAACACGTTTTCTGGTGTATTCGCCACTCCACAGTACGTTAGACATGCAGAACCGGAGGTATCTTCATTTCGGTCGGGTTTCAAGCTGAGATATGCATTTTCTACGACAATATTGGTGAGACCTCTGTCAGAAGTATGCAGAAACTTCGAGAACGCTCTTTTTGAGCTACTTAATGGGAGAAACACGTTTTCTGGTGTTTTCACCACCCCACAGTGCGTTCGATATGCAGAACCGGCGACATCGTGGTTTTCGTCGGGTTTCAAGCTGAGATATGCATTTTCTGCGATAATATTGGTGAGACTTCTGTCCGAAGAATGCAGAATCATCGATATCGCTCTTTTCGAGCTATTTAATGCGAGAAACACGTTGTCTGGTGTTTTGACCACTCCACAGTGCGTTTGATATGTAGAGCCGCCGATAACTTGGTTTTCGTGGGGTTTCCAGCTGAAATATGCATTTTCTGCGATAATCTTGGTGTTTCCTCTATGAGAAGTATGCAGAATCATCGAGATCGCTCTATTCCAGCTATTTAATGCGAAAAACACGATATCTGGTTGTTTTCACTACTCCACAGTGGGTTTGACATGCAGAACCGGCGACATCTTAATTTTCGTGATGTTTCTAGCTGAGATAGGCATTTTCAGCGATAATATTGGTGAGACTTCAGTCAGAAGTATGCAGAATCATCTAGATCGCTCTTTTCGAGCTATTTAATGCGGGAAACACGTTTTCTGGTGTATTCACCACTCCACAGTGCGTTTGATATGCAGAACCGGCGACATCTTGATTTTCGTGGTGTTTCCAGCTGGGATATGCATTTTCTGCGATAATCTTGGTGAGACTTCAGTCAGAAGTATGCAGAATCATCGGGATCGCTCTTTTCGAGCTATTTAATGCTAGAAAAACGATATCCGGTGTTTTCACCACTCCACAGTGCGTTTGATATGCAGAACCGGCGACATTTTGGATTTCGACGGGTTTCAAGCTGAGGATTGCATTTTCTACGATAATCTTGGTGAGACGTCTGTCAGAAGTATGCAGAATCTTCGAGATCGCTCTTTTCGAGCAACTTAATGCGAGAAACACGATATCTGGTTGTTTTCACCACTCCACAGTGCGTTTGATATGCAGAACCGGCGATATCTTGATTTTCGTGGTGTTTCCAGCTGAGATATGCATTTTCTGCGATAAGCTTGGTGAGTCTTCTCCCATAAGTATGCAGAATCATCTAGATCGCTCTTTTCGAGCTATTTAATGCGGGAAACACGTTTTCTGGTGTATTCGCCACTCCACAGTACGTTAGACATGCAGAACCGGAGGTATCTTCATTTCGGTCGGGTTTCAAGCTGAGATATGCATTTTCTACGACAATATTGGTGAGACCTCTGTCAGAAGTATGCAGAATCTTCGAGAACGCTCTTTTCGAGCTACTTAATGGGAGAAACACGTTTTCTGGTGTTTTCACCACCCCACAGTGCGTTCGATATGCAGAACCGGCGACATCGTGGTTTTCGTCGGGTTTCAAGCTGAGATATGCATTTTCTGCGATAATATTGGTGAGACTTCTGTCCGAAGTATGCAGAATCATCGATATCGCTCTTTTCGAGCTATTTAATGCGAGAAACACGTTGTCTGGTGTTGTGACCACTCCACAGTGCGTTTGATATGTAGAGCCGCCGATAACTTGGTTTTCGTGGGGTTTCCAGCTGAAATATGCATTTTCTGCGATAATCTTGGTGTTTCCTCTATGAGAAGTATGCAGAATCATCGAGATCGCTCTATTCCAGCTATTTAATGCGAAAAACACGTTATCTGGTTGTTTTCACTACTCCACAGTGGGTTTGATATGCAGAACCGGCGACATCATAATTTTCGTGATGTTTCTAGCTGAGATTGGCATTTTCAGCGATAATATTGGTGAGACTTCAGTCAGAAGTATGCAGAATCATCTAGATCGCTCTTTTCGAGCTATTTAATGCGGGAAACACGTTTTCTGGTGTATTCACCACTCCACAGTGCGTTTGATATGCAGAACCGGCGACATCTTGATTTTCGTGGTGTTTCCAGCTGGGATATGCATTTTCTGCGATAATCTTGGTGAGACTTCAGTCAGAAGTATGCAGAATCATCGGGATCGCTCTTTTCGAGCTATTTAATGCGAGAGAAACGATATCCGGTGTTTTCACCACTCCACAGTGCGTTTGATATGCAGAACCGGCGACATTTTGGATTTCGACGGGTTTCAAGCTGAGGATTGCATTTTCTACGATAATCTTGGTGAGACGTCTGTCAGAAGTATGCAGAATCTTCGAGATCGCTCTTTTCGAGCAACTTAATGCGAGAAACACGATATCTGGTTGTTTTCACCACTCCACGGTGCGTCTGATATGCAGAACCGGCGATATCTTGGTTTTCGCGGGGTTTCCAGCTGAGATATGCATTTTCTGCGATAATCTTGGTGAGTCTTCTGTCAGAAGGATGCAGAATCATCTAGATCGCTCTTTTCGAGCTGTTTAATGCGAGAAACACGTTCTCTGGTGTTTTCACCACCCCACAGTGCGTTTGATATGCAGAACCGGAGATATCTTCGTTTCGGTCGGGTTTCAAGCTGAGATATGCATTTTCTACGATAATATTGGTGAGACCTCAGTCAGAAGTATGCAGAATCTTCGAGAACGCTCTTTTCGAGCTACTTAATGCGAGAAACACGTTTTCTGGTGTTTTCACCACCCCACATTGCGTTTGATATGCAGAACCGGCGACATCGTTGTTTTCGAGGGGTTTCCAGCTGAGATAGGCATTTTCTGCGATAATCTTGGTGAGTCTTCTGTCAGAAGTATGCAGAATCATCGAGATCGCTCTATTCGAGCTATTTAATTGCGAGAAACACGTTATCTGGTTGTTTTCACTACTCCACAGTGGGTTTGATATGCAGAACCGGCGACATCTTAATTTTCGTGATGTTTCTAGCTGAGATAGGCATTTTCAGCGATAATATTGGTGAGACTTCAGTCAGAAATATGCAGAATCATCTAGATCGCTCTTTTCGAGCTATTTAATGCGGGAAACACGTTTTCTGGTGTATTCACCACTCCACAGTGCGTTTGATATGCAGAACCGGCGACATCTTGATTTTCGTGGTGTTTCCAGCTGGGATATGCATTTTCTGCGATAATCTTGGTGAGACTTCAGTCAGAAGTATGCAGAATCATCTAGATCGCTCGTTTCGAGCTATTTAATGCGAGAAACACGTTATCTGGTGTTTTTACCACTCCACAGTGCGTTTGATATGCAGAACCGGCGACATCTTGATTTTCGTGATGTTTCTAGCTGAGATAGGCATTTTCTGCGATAATTTTGGTGTTTCCTCTATGAGAAGTATGCAGAATCATCGAGATCGCTCTATTCGAGCTATTTAATGCGAGAAACACGTTATCTGGTTGTTTTCACTACTCCACAGTGGGTTTGATATGCAGAACCGGCGACATCGTGGTTTTCGTGGGGTTTCCAGCTGAAATATGCATTTTCTGCGATAATCTTGGTGTTTCCTCTATGAGAAGTATGCAGAATCTTCGAGAACGCTCTTTTCGAGCTACTTAATGCGAGAAACACGTTTTCTGGTGTTTTCACCACTCCACAGTGCGTCTGATATGCAGAACCGGCGACATCTTGATTTTCGTGGTGTTTCCAGCTGAGATATGCATTCTCTGCGATAATATTGGTGAGTCTTCTGTCAGAAGGATGCAGAATAATCTAGATCGCTCATTTCGAGCTGTTTAATGCGAGAAACACGTTCTCTGGTGTTTTCACCACCCCACAGTGCGTTTGATATGCAGAACCGGAGATATCTTCGTTTCGGTCGGGTTTCAAGCTGAGATATGCATTTTCTACGATAATATTGGTGAGACCTCAGTCAGAAGTATGCAGAATCTTCGAGAACGCTCTTTTCGAGCTACTTAATGCGAGAAACACGTTTTCTGGTGTTTTCACCACCCCACAGTGCGTTTGATATGCAGAACCGGCGACATCGTGGTTTTCGTGGGGTTTCCAGCTGAGATAGGCATTTTCTGCGATAATCTTGGTGAGTCTTCTGTCAGAAGTATGCAGAATCATCGAGATCGCTCTATTCGAGCTATTTAATGCGAGAAACACGTTATCTGGTTGTTTTCACTACTCCACAGTGGGTTTGATATGCAGAACCGGCGACATCTTAATTTTCGTGATGTTTCTAGCTGAGATAGGCATTTTCAGCGATAATATTGGTGAGACTTCAGTCAGAAATATGCAGAATCATCTAGATCGCTCTTTTCGAGCTATTTAATGCGGGAAACACGTTTTCTGGTGTATTCACCACTCCACAGTGCGTTTGATATGCAGAACCGGCGACATCTTGATTTTCGTGGTGTTTCCAGCTGGGATATGCATTTTCTGCGATAATCTTGGTGAGACTTCAGTCAGAAGTATGCAGAATCATCTAGATCGCTCGTTTCGAGCTATTTAATGCGAGAAACACGTTATCTGGTGTTTTTACCACTCCACAGTGCGTTTGATATGCAGAACCGGCGACATCTTGATTTTCGTGATGTTTCTAGCTGAGATAGGCATTTTCTGCGATAATATTGGTGAGACTTCAGTCAGAAGTATGCAGAATCATCGGGATCGCTCTTTTCGAGCTATTTAATGCGAGAAACACGTTATCTGGTGTTTTCACCACTCCACAGTGCGTTGGATATGCAGAACCGCAGATATTTTGGTTTTCGTCGGGTTTCAAGCTGAGATATGCATTTTCTACGATAAGCTTGGTGAGACCTCTGTCAGAGGTATGCAGAACCTTCGAGAACGCTCTTTTCGAGCTACTTAATGCGAGAAACACGTTTTCTGGTGTTTTCACCACTGCACAGTACGTTTGATGTGCAGAACCGGAGATATCTTGGTTTTCGTGGGATTTCAAGCTGAGATATGAATTTTTTAGGATAATCTTGGTGAGACTTCTGTCCGAAGTATGCAGAATCATCGAGATTGCTCTATTCGAGCTATTTAATGCGACAAAACGTTATCCGGTGTTTTCACCACTCCACAGTGCGTATGATATGCAGAACCGACGATATCTTGGTTTTCGTGGGGTTTCCAGCTGAAATATGCATTTTCTGCGATAATCTTTGTGTTTCATCTATGAGAAGTATGCAGAATCATCCAGAACACTCTTTTCGAGCTAGTTAATGCGAGTAACACGTTTTCTGGTGTTTTCACCACCCCACAGTGCGTTTGATATGCAGAACCGGCGACCTCTTGGTTTTCGTCGGGTTTCAAGCTGAGATATGCATTTTCTGCTATAATATTGGTGAGACTTCAGTCAGAAGTATGCAGAATCATCGAGATCGCTCTGTTCGAGCTATTTAATGCGAGAAACACGTTTTCTGGTGTATTCACCACTCCACAGTGCGTTTGATATGCAGAACCAGCGATATCTTGGCTTTCGTGGGGTTTCAAGCTGAGATATGCATTTTCTGCGATAAGCTTGGTGAGACATTTGTCCGAAGTATGCAGAATCATCGAGATCGCTCTATTCGAGCTATTTAATGCAAGAAACACGTTATCTGGTGTTTTCATCACTCCACAGGGCGTTTGATATGCAGAACCGGCGATATCTTGGTTTTCGTGGGGTTTCCAGCTGAAATATGCATTTTCTACGATAATCTTGGTGAGTCTTCTGTCAGAAGTATGCAGAATCATCCAGACCGCTCTTTTCGAGCTAGTTAATGCGAGTAATACGTTTTCTGGTGTTTTCACCAACCCACAGTGCGTTTGATATGCAGAACCGGCGACATCTTGGTTTTCGTCGGGTTTCAAGCTGAGATATGCATTTTCTGCGATAATATTGGTGAGACTTCAGTTAGAAGGATGCAGAATCATCTAGATCGGCCTTCTCGAGCTATTTAATTCGAGAAACACGTTTTCTGCTGTATTGACCACTCCACAGTACGTTTGACATGCAGAAACGGAGATATCTTGGTTACGGTCGGGTTTCAAGCTGAGATATGCATTTTCTGCGATAATATTGGTGAGACGTCAGTCAGAAGTATGCAGAATCATCTAGATCGCTCGTTTCGAGCTATTTAATGCGAAAAAACAAGTTTTCTGGTGTTTTGACCACTCCACAGAGCGTTTGATATGTAGAGCCGCCGATAACTTGGTTTTCGTGGTGTTTTCAGTTGAAATATGCATTTTCTGCGATAATCTTTGTGAGTCTTCTGTCAGAAGTATGCAGAATCATCGAGAACGCTCTTTTCGACTTAGTTAATGTGAGTAACACGTTTTCTTGTGATTTCACAACTCCACAGTGCGTCTGATATGCAGAACCGGCGACATCTTGATTTTCGTGAGGTTTCCAGCTGAAATATGCATTTTCTGCGATAATCTTGGTGCGACTTCTGTCAGAAGTATGCAGAATCATCGACATCGCTCTTTTGGAGCTATTTAATGCGAGTAACACGTTTTCTGGTGTTTTCACCACCCCACAGTGCGTTTGATATGCAGAACCGGCGACATCTCGGTTTTCGTCGGGTTTCAAGCTGAGATATGCATTTTCTGCGATAATCTTTGTGAGACTTCAGTCAGAAGTATGATGAATAATCGAGATCGCTCTTTTCGAGCTATTTAATGCGAGATACACGTTTTCTGGTGTATTCACCACTCCACAGTACGTTTGACATGCAGAACCGGAGATATCTTGGTTTCGGTCGGGTTTCAGGCTGAGATATGCATTTTCTACGATAATCTTGGTGAGACTCTGTCAGAAGTATGCAGAATCATCTAGATCGCTCGTTTCGAGCTATTTAATGCGAAAAGCAAGTTTTCTGGTGTTTTGACCACTCCACAGTGCGTTTGATATGCAGAACCAGCGATATCTTGGCTTTCTTGGGGTTTCCATCTGAGATATGCATTTCCTGCGATAATCTTGGTGAGACATCAGTCAGAAGTATGCAGAATCATCTAGATCGCTCGTTTCGAGCTATTTAATGCGAAAAAAGTAGTTTTCTGGTGTTTTGACCACTCCACAGTGCGTTTGATATGTAGAGCCGCCGATAACTTGGTTTTCGTGGGGTTTCCAGCTGAAATATGCATTTTCTGCGATAATCTTGGTGAGACTTCTGTCCGAAGAGTGCAGAATCATAGACATCGCTTTTTTCGAGCTATTTAATGCGAGAAACACGTTATTTGGTGTTTTCACCACTCCACAGTGCGTTTGATATGCAGTACCAGCGATATCTTGGTTTTCGTGGGGTTTCAAGCTGAGATATGAATTTTTTAGGATAATCTTGGTGAGACTTCTGTCCGAAGTAAGCAGAATCATCGAGATCGCTCTGCTCGAGCTATTTAATGCGACAAAACGTTATCCGGTGTTTTCACCACTCCACAGTGCGTATGATATGCAGAACCGACGATATCTTGGTTTTCGTGGGGTTTCAAGCTCAGATATGCATTTTCTGCGGTAATCTTGGTGAGACTTCTGTCCGAAGTATGCAAAAACATCGAGAGCGCTCTTTTCGAGCTATTTAATGCGAGAAACACGTTTACTGGGGTTTTCACCACACCACAGATCGTTGGATATGCAGAACCGGAGATATCTTGGTTTTCGTGGGGTTTAAAGCTGAGATATGCATTTTCTGCGATAATCTTGGTGAGACTTCTGTCCGAAGTATGCAGAATCATCGAGATCGCTCTTTTCGAGCTATTTAATACGAGCAACACGTTATCTGGTGTTTTCACCACTCCACAGTGCGTTTGATATGCAGTACCAGCGATATCTTGGTTTTCGTAGGGTTTCCAGCTGAGATATGCATTTTCTACGATAATCTTGGTGAGTCTTCTGTCAGAAGTATGCAGAATCATCTAGATCGGTCTTCTCGAGCTATTTAATTCGAGAAACACGTTTTCTGCTGTATTGACCACTCCACAGTACGCTTGACTTGCAGAAACGGAGATATCTTGGTTTCGGCCGGGTTTCAAGCTGAGATATGCATTTTCTGCGATAAAATTGGTGAGACGTCAGTCAGAAGTATGCAGAATCATCTAGATCGCTCGTTTCGAGCTATTTAATGCGAAAAGCAAGTTTTCTGGTGTTTTGACCACTCCACAGAGCGTTTGATATGTAGAGCCGCCGATAACTTGGTTTTCGTGGGGTTTCCATCTGAGATATGCATTTCCTGCGATAATCTTGGTGAGACTTCAGTCAGAAGTATGCAGAATCATCTAGATCGCTCTTTTCGAGCTATTTAATGCGAGAAACACGTTATCTGGTGTTTTCACCACTCCACAGTGCGTTTGATATGCAGAAACGGAGATATCTTGGTTTTCGTGGGGTTTCCATCTGAGATATGCATTTCCTGCGATAATCTTGGTGAGACTTCAGTCAGAAGTATGCAGAATCATCTAGATCGGTCTTCTCGAGCTATTTAATTCGAGAAACACGTTTTCTGCTGTATTGACCACTCCACAGTACGTTTGACTTGCAGAAACGGAGATATCTTGGTTTTCGTGGGGTTTCCAGCTGAAATATGCATTTTCTGCGATAATCTTTGTGTTTCATCTATGAGAAGGATGCAGTATCATCCAGAACGCTCTTTTCGAGCTAGTTAATGCGAGTAACACGTTTTCTGGTGTTTTCACCACTCCACAGTGCGTTTGATATGTAGAGCCGCCGATAACTTGGTTTTCGTGGGGTTTCCAGCTGAAATATGCATTTTCTGCGATAATCTTTGTGTTTCATCTATGAGAAGTATGCAGTATCATCCAGAACGCTCTTTTCGAGCTAGTTAATGCGAGTAACACGTTTTCTGGTGTTTTCACCACTCCACGGTGCGTCTGATATGCAGAACCGGCGATATCTTGGTTTTCGTGGGGTTTCCAGCTGAGATATGCATTTTCTGCGATAATCTTGGTGAGTCTTCTGTCAGAAGAATGCAGAATCATCTAGATCGCACGTTTCGAGCTATTTAATGCGAGAAACACGTTATCTGGTTGTTTTCACCACTCCACAGTGCGTTTGATATGCAGAACCAGCGATATCTTGGTTTTCGTGGGGTTTCAAGTTCAGATATGCATTTTCTGCGATAATGTTGATGAGACTTCTGTCCGAAGTATGCTTAATCATCGAGATCGCTCTTTTCGTGCTATTTAATGCGAGAAACACGTTATCTGGTGTTTTCACCACTCCACAGTGCGTTTGATATGCAGTACCAGCGATATCTTGGGTTTCGTAGGGTTTCCAGCTGAGATATGCATTTTCTACGATAATCTTGGTGAGTCTTCTGTCAGAAGTATGCAGAATCATCGAGATCGCTCTATTCGAGCTGTTTAATGCGAGAAACACGTTATCTGGTTGTTTTCACTACTCCACAGTGCGTTTGATATGCAGAACCGGCGACATCTTGATTTTCGTGAGGTTTCAACCTGAGATATGCGTTTTCTGCGATGATATTGGTGAGACTTCAGTCAGAAGTATGCAGAATCATCTAGATCGCTCGTTTCGAGCTATTTAATGCGAAAAAACAAGTTTTCTGGTGTTTTGACCACTCCACAGTGCGTTTGATATGTAGAGCCGCCGATAACTTGGTTTTCGTGGGGTTTCCAGCTGAAATAAGCATTGTCTGCGATAACCTTTGTGTTTCATCTATGAGAAGTATGTAGAATCATTGAGAACGCTCTTTTCGAGCTAGTTAATGTGAGTAACACGTGTTCTGGTGTTTTCACAACTCCACAGTGCGTCTGATATGCAGAACCGGCGACATCTTGATTTTCGTGATGTTTCCAGCTGAAATATGCATTTTCTGCGATAATCTTGGTGCGACTTCTGTCAGAAGTATGCAGAATCATCGATATCGCTCTTTTCGAGCTATTTAATGCGAGCAGCACGTTATCTGGTGTTTTGGCCACTCCACAGTGCGTTTGATATGCAGAACCGGAGATATCTTGGTTTCGGTCGGGTTTCAAGCTGAGATATGCATTTTCTGCGATAATCTTGGTGAGACTTCAGTCAGAAGTATGATGAATAATCGAGATCGCTCTTTTCGAGCTATTTAATGCGAGAAACACGTTTTCTGGTGTATTCACCACTCCACAGTACGTTTGACATGCAGAACCGGAGATATCTTGGTTTCGGTCGGGTTTCAGGCTGAGATATGCATTTTCTACGATAATCTTGGAGAGAATCTGTCAGAAGTATGCAGAATCTTCGAGGACGCTCGTTTCGAGCTATTTAATGCGAGAAGCACGTTTTTGGGGGTTTTCACTACTCCACAGTTCTTTGAATATGCAGAACAGGAGATATCTTGGTTTGCGTGGGGTTTCAAGCAGAGATATGCATTTTCTGCGATAACCTTGGTGAGACTTCTGTTAGAAGTATGCAGAATCATCGAGATCGCTCTTTTCGAGCTATTTAACGCGAGAAACACGTTATCTGGTGTTTTCACCACTCCACAGTGCGTATGATATGCAGAACCGGCGGTATCTTGGTTTTCGTGGGGTTTCAAGCTGAGATATGCATTATCTGCGATAATCTTGGTGAGACTTCTGTCCGAAGTGTGCAGAATCATCAAGATCGCTCTTTTCAAGCTATTTAATGCGAGGAACACGTTTTCTGGGGCTCTCACCACACCACAGTTCGTTGGATATGCAGAACAGGTGATATCTTGTGTTTCGAGGGGTTTCAAGCTGAGATATGCAATTTCTGCGATAAACTTGGTGAGACTTCTGTCCGAAGTACGCAGAATCATCGACATCGCTTTTTTCGAGCTATTTAATGCGAGAAACACGTTATCTAGTGTTTTCACCACTCCACAGTGCGTTTGATATGCAGAACCGGCGACATCTTGATTTTCGTGAGGTTTCTAACTGAGATATGCGTTTTCTGCGATAATATTGGTGAGACTTCAGTCAGAAGAATGCAGAATCATCTAGATCGCTCTTTTCGAGCTATTTAATGCGAGCAGCACGTTATCTGGTGTTTTGGCCACTCCACAGTGCGTTTGATATGCAGAACCGGAGATATCTTGGTTTCGGTCGGGTTTCAAGCTGAGATATGCATTTTCTACGATAATCTTGGAGAGAATCTGTCAGAAGTATGCAGAATCTTCGAGGACGCTCTTTTCGAGCTATTTAATGCGAGAAATACGTTTTCTGGTGTATTCACCACTCCACAGTGCGTTTGATATGCAGAACCTGCGATATCTTGGCTTTTGTGGGGTTTCAAGCTGAGATATGCATTTTCTGCGATAAGCTTGGTGAGACATTTGTCCGAAGTATTCAGAAACATCGGGAGCGCTCTTTTCGAGCTATTTAATGCGAGAAACACGTTTTCTGGTGTATTCACCACTCCACAGTACGTTTGACATGCAGAACCGGAGATATCTTGATTTTCGTGGTTTTTCCAGCTGAGATATGCATTTTCAGCGATAATCTTGGTGAGACTTCTGTCCGAAGTGTGCAGAATCATCTAGATCGCTCTTTTCAAGCTATTTAATGCGAGGAACACGTTTTCTGGGGCTCTCACCAAACCACAGTTCGTTGGATACGCAGAACAGGTGATATCTTGGGTTTCGTGGGGTTTCAAGCTGAGATATGCATTTTCTGCGATAAACTTGGTGAGACTTCTGTCCGAAGTATGCAGAATGATCGACATCGCTTTTTTCGAGATATTTAATGCGAGAAACACGTTATCTGGTGTTTTCACCACTCCACAGTGCGTTTGATACGCAGAACCGGCGACATCTTGATTTTCGTGAGGTTTCTAACTGAGATATGCGTTTTCTGCGATAATATTGGTGAGACTTCAGTCAGAAGAATGCAGAACCGTCTAGATCGCTCTTTTCGAGCTATTTAATGCGAGCAGCACGTTATCTGGTGTTTTGGCCACTCCACAGTGCGTTTGATATGCAGAACCGGAGATATCTTGGTTTCGGTCGGGTTTCAAGCTGAGATATGCATTTTCTACGATAATCTTGGAGAGAATCTGTCAGAAGTATGCAGAATCTTCGAGGACGCTCTTTTGGAGCTATTTAATGCGAGAAACACGTTTTTGGGGGTTTTCACTACTCCACAGTTCTTTGAATATGCAGAACAGGAGATATCTTGGTTTGCGTGGGGTTTCAAGCAGAGATATGCATTTTCTGCGATAACCTTGGTGAGACTTCTGTTAGAAGTATGCAGAATCATCGAGATCGCTCTTTTCGAGCTATTTAATGGAGAAACACGTTATCTGGTGTATTGACCACTCCACAGTGCGTTTGATATGCGGAACCGGCGCCATCTTGATTTTCGTGAGGTTTCAAGCTGAGATATGCATTTTCTGCGGTAATCTTGATGAGACATCAGTCAGAAGTATGCAGAATCATCGAGATCGCTCATTTCGAGCTAGTTAATGCGAGAAACACGTTATCTGGTGTTTTCACCACTCCACAGTTCGTTGTATATGCAGAACAGGAGATATCTTGGTTTTCGTGGGGTTTCTAGCAGAGATATGCATTTTCTGCGATAATCTAGGTGAGTCTTCTGCCAGAAGTATGCAGAATCTTCGAGATCGTTCTTTTCGAGCAACTTAATGCGAGAAACACGATATCTGGTTGTTTTCACCACTCCACAGTGCGTTTGATATGCAGAACGGGCGACATCTTGATTTTCGTGAGGTTTCAAGCTGAGATATGCATTTTCTGCGATAATCTTGGTGAGACATCATGTCAGAAATATGCAGAATCTTCTATATCGCTCTTTTCGAGCTATTTAATGCGAAAAAACAAGTTTTTTGGTGTTTTCAACATTCCACAGTGCGTGTGATATGCAGAACCGGCGATATCTTGATTTTCGTGGTGCTTCCAGCTGAAATATGCATTTTCTACGATAATCTTGGTGAGACGTCTGTCAGAAGTATGCAGAATCTTCGAGATCGTTCTTTTCGAGCTACTTAATGCGAGAAACACGATATCTGGTTGTTTTCACCACTCCACAGTGCGTTTGATATGCAGAACGGGCGACATCTTGATTTTCGTGAGGTTTCAAGCTGAGATATGCATTTTCTGCGATAATCTTGGTGAGACTTCAGTCAGAAATATGCAGAATTTTCTAGATCGCTCTTTTCGAGCTATTTAATGCGAAAAAACAAGTTTTCTGGTGTTTTCAACATTCCACAGTGCGTTTGATATGCAGAACCGATGTTATCTTGATTTTCGTGGTGTTTCCAGCTGAGATATGCATTTTCTGCGATAATCTTGGTGAGTCTTCTGTCAGAAGTATGCAGAATCATCGAGATCCCTCTTTTCGAGCTATTTAATGCGAGAAACACGTTAATTGGTGTTTTGACCACTCCACAGTGCGTTTGATATGTAGAGCCGCCGATAACTTGGTTTTCGTGGGGTTTCCAGCTGGAATATGCATTTTCTGCGATAATCTTGGTGTTTCCTCTATGAGAAGTATGCAGAATCATCGAGATCGCTCTATTCCAGCTATTTAATGCGAAAAACACGTTATCTGGTTGTTTTCACTACTCCACAGTGGGTTTGATATGCAGAACCGGCTACATCTTGGCTGTCGTAGGGTATCAAGTTGAGATATGCATTTTCTGCGATAATCATGGTGAGACTTCTGTCAGAAGTATGCAGAATCATCGGGATCGCTCATTTCGAGCTATTTAATGCGAGAAACACGTTTTCTGGGGTTTTCACCACTCCACATTTCGTTGGATATGCAGAACAGGAGATATCTTGGTTTTCGTGGGGTTTCTAGCAGAGAAATGCATTTTCTGCGATAATCATGGTGAGACTTCTGTTAGAAGTATGCAGAATCATCGAGAACGCACATTTCGATCTATTTAATGCGAGAAACACGTTATCTGGTGTTTTCACCACTCCACAGTGCGTTTGATATGCAGAACCAGCGATATCTTGGTTTTCGTGGGGTTTCAAGCTGAGATATGCATTTTTTACGATAATCATGGTGAGACTTCTGTCCGAAGTATGCAGAATCATCTAGATCGCACGTTTCGAGCTATTTAATGCGAGAAACACGTTATCTGGTTGTTTTCACCACTCCACAGTGCGTTTGATATGCAGAACCAGCGATATCTTGGTTTTCGTGGGGTTTCAAGTTCAGATATGCATTTTCTGCGATAATGTTGATGAGACTTCTGTCCGAAGTATGCTTAATCATCGAGATCGCTCTTTTCGTGCTATTTAATGCGAGAAACACGTTATCTGGTGTTTTCACCACTCCACAGTGCGTTTGATATGCAGTACCAGCGATATCTTGGGTTTCGTAGGGTTTCCAGCTGAGATATGCATTTTCTACGATAATCTTGGTGAGTCTTCTGTCAGAAGTATGCAGAATCATCGAGATCGCTCTATTCGAGCTGTTTAATGCGAGAAACACGTTATCTGGTTGTTTTCACTACTCCACAGTGCGTTTGATATGCAGAACCGGCGACATCTTGATTTTCGTGAGGTTTCAACCTGAGATATGCGTTTTCTGCGATGATATTGGTGAGACTTCAGTCAGAAGTATGCAGAATCATCTAGATCGCTCGTTTCGAGCTATTTAATGCGAAAAAACAAGTTTTCTGGTGTTTTGACCACTCCACAGTGCGTTTGATATGTAGAGCCGCCGATAACTTGGTTTTCGTGGGGTTTCCAGCTGAAATAAGCATTGTCTGCGATAACCTTTGTGTTTCATCTATGAGAAGTATGTAGAATCATTGAGAACGCTCTTTTCGAGCTAGTTAATGTGAGTAACACGTGTTCTGGTGTTTTCCCCACTCCACGGTACGTTTGATGTGCAGAACCGGAGATAACTCGGTTTTCGTCAGGTTTCAAGCTGAGATATGCATTTTCTACGATAATCTTGGTGAGACTTCTGTCAGAAGTATGCAGGATCTTCGAGAACGCTCTTTTCGAGCTATTTAATGCGAGAAACACGTTATCTGGTGTTTTCACCACTCCACAGTGCGTTTGATATGCAGAACCGGCGATATCTCGGTATTTGTGGGGTTTCAAGCTGAGATATGCATTTTCTGCGATAATCTTGGTGAGACTTCTGTTAGAAGTATGCAGAATAATCGAGAACGCTCTTTTCGAGCTAGTTAATGCGAGAAACACGTTTTCTGGTGTTTTCAGCACTCCACAGTGCGTCTGATATGCAGAACCGGCGATATCTTGATTTTCGTGGTGTTACCAGCTGAGATATGCATTTTCTGCGATATTCTTGGTGGGTCTTTTGTCAGAAGAATGCAGAATCATCTTGATCGCTCGTTTCGAGCTAGTTAGTGCGAGAAACACGTTATCTGGTGTTTTCAACACTCCACAGTGCGTTTGATATGCAGAACAGTACATATCTTGGTTTTCGTGGGGTTTCAAGCTGAGATATGCATTTTCTGCGATAATCTTGGTGTGTCTATTGTCAGAAGAATGCAGAATCATCTTGATCGCTCTTTTCGAGCTACTTAATGCACGAAACAGGTTTTCTGGTGTTTTCACCACTCCACAGTACGTTTGAAATGCAGAACCGGAGATATCTTGGTTTCGGTCGGGTTTTAGGCTGAGATATGCATTTTCTACGATAACCCTGGTGAGACTTCTGTCAGAAGTATGCAGAATCTTCGAGAACGCTCTTTTCGAGCTACTTAATGCGCGAAACACGTTTTCTGGTGTTTTCACCAGTCCAAGGTACGTTTGGTGTGCAGAACCGGAGATAACTCGATTTTCGTCGGGTTTCAAGCTGAGATATGCATTTTCTACGATAATCTTGGTGAGACTTCTGTCAGAAGTATGCAGAATAATCTAGATCGTTCGTTTCGAGCTATTTAATGCGAGAAACACGTTATCTGGTGTATTGACCACTCCACACTGCGTTTGATATGCAGTACCAGCGATATCTTGGTTTTCATGGGGTTTCAAGCTGAGATATGCATTTTTTACGATAATCTTGGTGAGACTTCTGTCCGAAGTATGCTGAATCATCGATATCGCTCTTTTCGAGCTATTTAATGCGAGAAACACGTTCTCTGGTTGTTTTCACCACTCCACAGTGCGTTTGAACTGCAGAACAGGCGATATCTTGATTTTCGTGGTGTTTCCAACTGAGATATGCATTTTTTGCGATAATCTTTGTGGGTCTTTTGTCAGAAGTATGCAGAATCATCTTGATCGCTCTTTTCGAGCTACTTAATGCACGAAACACGTTTTCTGTTGTTTTCACCACATCACAGTACGTTTTACATGCAGAACCGGAGATATCTTGGTTTCGGTCGGATTTCAAGCTGAGATATGCATTTTCTACGATAACCCTGGTGAGACTTCTGCAAGAAGTATGCAGAATCTTCGAGAACGCTCTTTGCGAGCTACTTAATGCGCGAAACACGTTTTCTGGTGTTTTCACCACTCCAAGGTACGTTTGGTGTGCAGAACCGGAGATAACTCGGTTTTCGTCGGGTTTCAAGCTGAGATATGCATTTTCTACGATAATCTTGGTGAGACTTCTGTCAGAAGTATGCAGGATCTTCGAGAACGCTCTTTTCGTGCTATTTAATGCGAGAAACACGTTATCTGGTGTTTTCACCACTCCACAGTGCGTTTGATATGCAGAACCGGCGATATCTTGATTTTCGTGGTGTTTCCAGCTGAGATATGCATTTTCTACGATAATGTTGGTAAGACTTCTGTCAGAAGTATGCAGAATCTTCGAGAACGCTCTTTTCGAGCTACTTAATGCGCGAAACACGTTTTCTGGTGTTTTCACCACTCCACGGTACGTTTGGTGTGCAGAACCGGAGATAACTCGGTTTTCGTCGGGTTTCAAGCTGAGATATGCATTTTCTACGATAATCTTGGAGAGACTTCTGTCACAAGTATGCAGGATCTTCGAGAACGCTCTTTTCGAGCTATTTAATGCGAGAAACACGTTATCTGGTGTTTTCACCACTCCACAGTGCGTTTGATATGCAGTACCAGCGATATCTTGGTTTTCGTGGGGTTTCAAGCTGAGATATGCATTTTTTACGATAATCTTGGTGAGACTTCTGTCCGAAGTATGCAGAATCATCGAGATCGCTCTATTCGAGCTATTTAATGCGAGAAACACGTTCTCTGGTTGTTTTCACCACTCCACAGTGCGTTTGATATGCAGAACCGGCAACATCTTGATTTTCGTGAGGTTTCGAGCTGAGATATGCATTTTCTGCGATAATATTGGTGAGACTTCAGTCAGAAGTATCCAGAATCATCTAGATCGCTCTTTTCGAGCTATTTAATGCGAAAAAACAAGTTTTCTGGTGTTTTGACCACTCCACAGTGCGTTTGATATGTAGATCCGCCGATAACTTGGTTTTCATGGGGTTTCCAGCTGATATATGCATTTTCTGCGATAATCTTGGTGTTTCATCTATGAGACGTATGCAGAATCATCGAGAACGCTCGTTTCGAGCTACTTAATGCGAGAAACACGTTTTCTGGTGTTTTCACCACTCCACAGTACGTTTGACATGCAGAACCGGAGATATCTTGGTTTCGGTCGGGTTTCAAGCTGAGATATGCATTTTCTACGATAACCTTGGTGAGACTTCTGTCAGAAGTATGCAGAATCTTCGAGAACGCTCTTTTCGAGCTACTTAATGCGCGAAACACGTTTTCTGGTGTTTTCCCCACTCCACGGTACGTTTGATGTGCAGAACCGGAGATAACTCGGTTTTCGTCAGGTTTCAAGCTGAGAAATGCATTTTCTACGATAATCTTGGTGAGACTTCTGTCAGAAGTATGCAGGATCTTCGAGAACGCTCTTTTCGAGCTATTTAATGCAAGAAACACGTTATCTGGTGTTTTCACCACTCCACAGTGCGTTTGATATGCAGAACCGGCGATATCTCGGTATTTGTGGGGTTTCAAGCTGAGATATGCATTTTCTGCGATAATCTTGGTGAGACTTCTGTTAGAAGTATGCAGAATCATCGAGATCGCTCGTTTCGAGCTATTTGATGCGAGAAACACGTTATCTGGTGTTTTCACCACTCCACAGTGCGTTTGATATGCAAAACCGGCGACATCTTGGTTTTCGTGTGGTTTCAAGCTGAGATATGCATTTTCTGCGATAATCTTGGTGGGTCTTTTGTCAGAAGAATGCAGAATCATCTTGATCGCTCGTTTCGAGCTAGTTAGTGCGAGAAACACGTTATCTGGTGTTTTCACCAGTCCAAGGTACGTTTGGTGTGCAGAACCGGAGATAATTCGGTTTTCGTCGGGTTTCAAGCTGAGATATGCATTTTCTACGATAATCTTGGTGAGACTTCTGTCCGACGTATGCAGAATCATCGAGATCGCTCTATTCGAGCTATTTAATGCGAGAAACACGTTCTCTGGTTGTTTTCACCACTCCACAGTGCGTTTGATATGCAGAACCGGCAACATCTTGATTTTCGTGAGGTTTCGAGCTGAGATATGCATTTTCTGCGATAATATTGGTGAGACTTCAGTCAGAAGTATCCAGAATCATCTAGATCGCTCTTTTCGAGCTATTTAATGCGAAAAAACAAGTTTTCTGGTGTTTTGACCACTCCACAGTGCGTTTGATATGTAGATCCGCCGATAACTTGGTTTTCATGGGGTTTCCAGCTGATATATGCATTTTCTGCGATAATCTTGGTGTTTCATCTATGAGACGTATGCAGAATCATCGAGAACGCTCGTTTCGAGCTACTTAATGCGAGAAACACGTTATCTGGTGTTTTCACCACTCCACAGTGCGTTTGATATGCAGAACCAGCGATATCTTGGCTTTCGTGGGGTTTCAAGCTGAGAAATGCATTTTCTGCGATAATATTGGTGAGACTTCAGTCAGAAGTATGCAGAATCATCTAGATCGCTCTTTTCGATCTATTTAATGCGAAAAAACACGTTTTCTGGTGTTTTCACCACTCCACAGTACGTTTGAAATGCAGAACCGGAGATATCTTGGTTTCGGTCGGGTTTTAGGCTGAGATATGCATTTTCTACGATAACCCTGGTGAGACTTCTGTCAGAAGTATGCAGAATCTTCGAGAACGCTCTTTTCGAGCTACTTAATGCGCGAAACACGTTTTCTGGTGTTTTCACCAGTCCAAGGTACGTTTGGTGTGCAGAACCGGAGATAACTCGGTTTTCGTCGGGTTTCAAGCTGAGATATGCATTTTCTACGATAATCTTGGTGAGACTTCTGTCAGAAGTATGCAGAATAATCTAGATCGTTCGTTTCGATCTATTTAATGCGAGAAACACGTTATCTGGTGTATTGACCACTCCACACTGCGTTTGATATGCAGTACCAGCGATATCTTGGTTTTCATTGGGTTTCAAGCTGAGATATGCAATTTTTACGATAATCTTGGTGAGACTTCTGTCCGAAGTATGCTGAATCATCGAGATCGCTCTTTTCGAGCTATTTAATGCGAGAAACACGTTCTCTGGTTGTTTTCACCACTCCACAGTGCGTTTGATCTGCAGAACAGGCGATATCTTGATTTTCGTGGTGTTTCCAACTGAGATATGCATTTTCTGCGATAATCTTGGTGGGTCTTTTGTCAGAAGTATGCAGAATCATCTTGATCGCTCTTTTCGAGCTACTTAATGCACGAAACACGTTTTCTGTTGTTTTCACCACATCACAGTACGTTTGACATGCAGAACCGGAGATATCTTGGTTTCGGTCGGATTTCAAGCTGAGATATGCATTTTCTACGATAACCCTGGTGAGACTTCTGTCACAAGTATGCAGGATCTTCGAGAACGCTCTTTTCGAGCTATTTAATGCGAGAAACACGTTATCTGGTGTTTTCACCACTCCACAGTGCGTTTGATCTGCAGAACAGGCGATATCTTGATTTTCGTGGTGTTTCCAACTGAGATATGCATTTTCTACGATAACCCTGGTGAGACTTCTGCAAGAAGTATGCAGAATCTTCGAGAACGCTCTCTGCGAGCTACTTAATGCGCGAAACACGTTTTCTGGTGTTTTCACCACTCCACGGTACGTTTGGTGTGCAGAACCGGAGATAACTCGGTTTTCGTCGGGTTTCAAGCTGAGATATGCATTTTTTACGATAATCTTGGAGAGACTTCTGTCACAAGTATGCAGGATCTTCGAGAACGCTCTTTTCGAGCTATTTAATGCGAGAAACACGTTATCTGGTGTTTTCACCACTCCACAGTGCGTTTGATATGCAGTACCAGCGATATCTTGGTTTTCGTGGGGTTTCAAGCTGAGATATGCATTTTTTACGATAATCTTGGTGAGACTTCTGTCCGAAGTATGCAGAATCATCGAGATCGCTCTGTTCGAGCTATTTAATGCGAGAAACACGTTCCCTGGTTGTTTTCACCACTCCACAGTGCGTTTGATATGTAGATCCGCCGATAACTTGGTTTTCATGGGGTTTCCAGCTGATATATGCATTTTCTGCGGTAATCTTGGTGTTTCATCTATGAGACGTATGCAGAATCATCGAGAACGCTCGTTTCGAGCTACTTAATGCGAGAAACACGTTATCTGGTGTTTTCACCACTCCACAGTGCGTTTGATATGCAGAACCAGCGATATCTTGGCTTTCGTGGGGTTTCAAGCTGAGAAATGCATTTTCTGCGATAATATTGGTGAGACATCAGTCAGAAGTATGCAGAATCTTCGAGAACGCTCTTTTCGAGCTACTTAATGCGCGAAACACGTTTTCTGGTGTTTTCCCCACTCCACGGTACGTTTGATGTGCAGAACCGGAGATAACTTCGTTTTCGTCAGGTTTCAAGCTGAGATATGCATTTTCTACGATAACCTTGGTGAGACTTCTGTCAGAAGTATGCAGGATCTTCGAGAACGCTCTTTTCGAGCTATTTAATGCGAGAAACACGTTATCTGGTGTTTTCACCACTCCACAGTGCGTTTGATATGCAGAACCGGCGATATCTCGGTTTTTGTGGGGTTTCAAGCTGAGATATGCATTTTCTGCGATAATCTTGGTGAGACTTCTGTTAGAAGGATGCAGAAGCATCGAGATCGCTCGTTTCGAGCTAGTTATTGCGAGAAAAACATTATGCGGTGTTTTCACCACTCCACAGTGCGTTTGATATGCAGAACCAGCGATATCTTGGTTTTCGTGGGGTTTCAAGCTGAGATATGCATTTTTTACGATAATTTTGGTGAGACTTCTGTCCGAAGTATGCAGAAGCATCGAGATCGCTCGTTTCGAGCTATTTAATGCGAGAAACACGTTATCTGGTGTTTACACCACTCCACAGTTCGTTGGATATGCAGAACAGTAGATATCTTGGTTTTCGTGGGGTTTCAAGCAGAGATATGCATTTTCTGCGATAATCTTGGTGAGACTTCTGTTAGAAGTATGCAGCATCATCGAGATCGCACTTTTCGAGCTATTTAATGCGAGAAACACGTTATCTGGTGTTTTCACCACTCCACAGTGCGTTTGATATGCAGAACAGGCGATATCTTGATTTTCGTGGTGTTTCCAGCTGAGATATGCATTTTGTGCGATAATCTTGGTGGGTCTTTTGTCAGAAGTATGCAGAATCATCTAGATCGCTCTTTTCGAGCTACTTAATGCACGAAACACGTTTTCTGGAGTTTTCACCACTCCACAGTTCGTTGGATATGCAGAACCGGAGATATCTTGGTTTTCGTGGGGTTTCAAGCTGAGATATGCATTTTCTGCGATAATCTTGTTGAGATTTCTGGCCGAAGTGTGCAGAATCATCGAGATCGCTCGTTTCGAGCTAGTTAGTGCGAGAAACACGTTATCTGGTGTTTTCACCACTCCACAGTGCGTTTGATATGCAGAACAGGCGATATCTTGATCTTCGTGGTGTTTCCAAATGAGATATGCATTTTCTGCGATAATCTTGGTGAGACTTCTGTTAGAAGTATGCAGAATCATCGAGATCGCACTTTTCGAGGTATTTAATGCGAGAAACACGATATCTGTTGTTTTCACCAACCCACAGTGCGTTTGATATGCAGAACAGGCGATATCTTGATTTTCGTGGTGTTTCCAGCTGAGATATGCATTTTGTGCTATAATCTTGGTGGGTCTTTTGTCAGAAGTATGCAGAATCATCTAGATCGCTCTTTTCGAGCTACTTAATGCACGAAACACGTTTTCTGGAGTTTTCACCACTCCACAGTACGTTTGACATGCAGAACCGGAGATATCTTGGTTTCGGTCGGGTTTCAAGCTGAGATATGCATTTTCTACGATAATCTTGGTGAAACATCTGTCCGAAGTATGCAGAAACATCGAGAGCGCTCTTTTCGAGCTATTTAATGCGAGAAACTCGTTTTCTGGGGTTTTCACCACTCCACAGTTCGTTGGATATGCAGAACCGGAGATATCTTGGTTTTCGTGGGGTTTCAAGCTGAGATATGCATTTTCTGCGATAATCTTGTTGAGACTTCTGGCCGAAGTGTGCAGAATCATCTAGATCGCTCTTTTCGAGCTACTTAATGCACGCAACACGTTTTCTGGAGTTTTCACCACTCCACAGTACGTTTGACATGCAGAACCGGAGATATCTTGGTTTCGGTCGGGTTTCAAGCTGAGATATGCATTTTCTACGATAATCTTGGTGAAACATCTGTCCGAAGTATGCAGAAACATCGAGAGCGCTCTTTTCGAGCTATTTAATGCGAGAAACTCGTTTTCTGGGGTTTTCACCACTCCACAGTTCGTTGGATATGCAGAACCGGAGATATCTTGGTTTTCGTGGGGTTTCAAGCTGAGATATGCATTTTCTGCGATAATCCTGTTGAGACTTCTGGCCGAAGTGGGCAGAATCATCGAGATCGCTCGTTTCGAGCTACTTAATGCACGAAACACGTTTTCTGGAGTTTTCACCACTCCACAGTACGTTTGACATGCAGAACCGGAGATATCTTGGTTTCGGTCGGGTTTCAAGCTGAGATATGCATTTTCTACGATAATCTTGGTGAAACATCTGTCCGAAGTATGCAGAAACATCGAGAGCGCTCTTTTCGAGCTATTTAATGCGAGAAACTCGTTTTCTGGGGTTTTCACCACTCCACAGTTCGTTGGATATGCAGAACCGGAGATATCTTGGTTTTCGTGGGGTTCCAAGCTGAGATATGCATTTCCTGCGATATTCCTGGTGAGACTTCTGTCCGAAGTATGCTGAATCATCGAGATCGCTCTTTTCGAGCAATTTAATGCGAGAAACACGTTCTCTGGTTGTTTTCACCACTCCACAGTGCGTTTGATATGCAGAACAGGCGATATCTTGATTTTCGTGGTGTTTCCAAATGAGATATGCATTTTCTGCGATAATCTTGGTGAGACTTCTGTTAGAAGTATGCAGAATCATCGAGATCGCACTTTTCGAGGTATTTAATGCGAGAAACACGATATCTGTTGTTTTCACCAACCCACAGTGCGTTTGATATGCAGAACATGCGATATCTTGATTTTCGTGGTGTTTCCAGCTGAGATATGCATTTTGTGCGATAATCTTGGTGGGTCTTTTGTCAGAAGTATGCAGAATCATCTAGATCGCTCTTTTCGAGCTACTTAATGCACGAAACACGTTTTCTGGAGTTTTCACCACTCCACAGTACGTTTGATATGCAGAACCGGCGATATCTTGGTTTTCGTGGGGTTTCAAGCTGAGATATGCATTTTCTGCGATAATCTTTGTGAGTCTTCTGTCCGAAGTATGCTGAATCATCGAGATCGCCCTTTTCGAGCTAGTTAGTGCGAGTAACACGTTATCTGGTGTTTTCACCGCTCCACAGTGCGTTTGATATGCAGAACAGTACATATCTTGGTTTTGGTGGGGTTTCAAGCTGAGATATGCATTTTCTGCGATAATCTTGTTGAGACTTCTGGCCGAAGTGTGCAGAATCATCGAGATCGCTCGTATCGAGCTAGTTAGTGCGAGAAACACGTTATCTGGTGTTTTCACCACTCCACAGTGCGTTTGATATGCAGAACCGGCGATATCTTGGTTTTCGTGGGGTTTCAAGCTGAGATATGCATTTTCTGCGATAATCTTGGTGAGACTTCTGTTAGAAGTATGCAGAAGCATCGAGATCGCTCGTTTCGAGCCATTTAATGCGAGAAACACGTTCTCTGGTTGTTTTCACCACTCCACAGTGCGTTTGATATGCAGAACAGGCGATATCTTGATTTTCGTGGTGTTTCCAACTGGGATATGCATTTTCTGCGATAATCTTGGTGAGACTTCTGTCAGAAGTATGCAGGATCTTCGAGAACGCTCTTTTCGAGCTATTTAATGCGAGAAACACGTTATCTGGTGTTTTCACCACTCCACAGTGCGTTTGATATGCAGTACCAGCGATATCTTGGTTTTCGTGGGGTTTCAAGCTGAGATATGCATTTCCTGCGATATTCTTGGTGAGACTTCTGTCAGAAGTATGCAGAATCATCTAGATCGATCTTTTCGAGCTATTTAATGCGAGAAACACGTTCTCTGGTGTATTCCCCACTCCACAGTACCTTTGACATGCAGAACCGTAGATATCTTGGTTTCGGTCGGGTTTCAAGCTGAGATATGCATTTTCTACGATAATCTTGGTGAGACGTCTGTCAGAAGTATGCAGAATCTTCGAGAACGCTCTTTTCGAGCTACTTAATGCGAGAAACACGTTTTCTGGTGATTTCACCACTCCACAGTGCGATTGATTTGCAGAACCGGCGACATCCTAGATTTCGTCGGGTTTCAAGCTGAGATATGCATTTTCTGCGATAATCTTGGTGAGACTTCAGTCAGAAGTATGCAGAATCATCTAGATCGCTCTTTTCGAGCTATTTAAATCGAGAAACAAGTTTTCTGGTGTTTTCGCCACCCCACAGTGCGTTTGATATGCAGAACCGGCGACATCTTAGATTTCGTCGGGTTTCAAGCTGAGATATGCATTTTCTACAATAATCTTGGTGAGACTTCAGTCAGAAGTGTGCAGAATCATCTAGATCGCTCTTTTCGAGCTTTTTAATTCGAGAAACACGTTTTCTGGTGTTTTCACCACACCACAGTCCGTTTGATGTGCAGAACCGGAGATAACTTGGTTTCGGTCGGGTTTCAAGCTGAGATATGCATTTTCTGCGATAATCTTTGTGAGACTTCTGTCAGAAGTATGCAGAATCATCTAGATCGCTCTTTTCGAGCTTTTTAATTCGAGAAACACGTTTTCTGGTGTTTTCACCACACCACAGTCCGTTTGATGTGCAGAACCGGAGATAACTTGGTTTCGGTCGGGTTTCAAGCTGAGATATGCATTTTCTACGATAATCTTGGTGAGACGTCTGTCAGAAGTATGCAGAATCATCTAGATCGCTCTTTTCGAGCTTTTTAATTCGAGAAACACGTTTTCTGGTGTTTTCACCACACCACAGTCCGTTTGATGTGCAGAACCGGAGATAACTTGGTTTCGGTCGGGTTTCAAGCTGAGATATGCATTTTCTACGATAATCTTGGTGAGACGTCTGTCAGAAGTATGCAGAATCATCTAGATCGCTCTTTTCGAGCTACTTGATTCGCGAAACACGTTTTCTGGTGTTTTCACCACACCACAGTCCGTTTTATGTGCACAACCGGAGATAACTTGGTTTTCGTGAGGTTTCAAGCTGAGATATGCATTTTCTGCGATAATCTTGGTGAGACTTCAGTCAGAAGTATGCAGAATCTTCGAGAACGCTCTTTTCGAGCTACTTAATGCGAGAAACACGTTTTCTGGTGTATTCACCACTCCACAGTACGTTTGACATGCAGAACCGGAGATATCTTGGTTTCGGTCGGGTTTCAAGCTGAGATATGCATTTTCTACGATTATCATGGTGAGACGTCTGTCAGAAGTATGCAGAATCATCGGGATCGCTGTTTTCGAGCTATTTAATGCGAGAAACACGTTATCTGGTGTTTTCACCACTCCACAGTGCGTTTGATATGCAGAACCGGCGACATCTTGGCTGTCTTCGGGTATCAAGCTGAGATATGCATTTTCTGCGATAATCTTGGTGAGACTTCAGTCAGAAGTATGCAGAATCTTCGAGAACGCTCTTTTCGAGCTACTTAATGCGAGAAACACGTTTTCTGGTGTATTCACCACTCCACAGTACGTTTGACATGCAGAACCGGAGATATCTTGGATTTCGTCGGGGTTCAAGCTGAGAAATGCATTTTCTACGATAATCTTGGTGAGACTTCTGTCAGAAGTATGCAGAATCATCTAGATCGTTCTTTTCGATCTATTTAATTCGAGAAACACGTTATCTGGTTGTTTTGACCACTCCACAGTGCGTTTGATATGCAGAATCGGCGACATCTTGGATTTCGTCGGGGTTCAAGCTGAGATATGCACATTCTAGGATAATCTTGGTGAGACTTCTGTCCGAAGTATGCTGAATCATCGAGATCGCTCTTTTCGAGCTAGTTACTGCGAGAAAAACCTTATCTGGTGTTTTCACCACTCCACAGTGCGTTTGATATGCAGAACCAGCGATATCTGGGCTTTCGTTGGGTTTCAAGCTGAGATATGCATTTCTGCGATAAACTTGGTGAGACTTCTGTCCGAAGTATGCTGAATCATCGAGATCGCTCTTTTCGAGCTAGTTAATGCGAGAAAAACCTTGTCTGGTGTTTTCACCACTCCACAGTGCGTTTGATATGCAGAACCATCGATATCTTGGTTTTCGTGGGGTTTCAAGCTGAGATATGCATTTTCTAGGATAATCTTGGTGAGACTTCCGTCCGAAGTGTGCTGAATCATCTAGATCGCTCTTTTCGAGCTATTGAATGCGAGAAACACGTTTTCTGGTGTTTTCACCACTCCACAGTTGGTTTGATACGCAGAAACCGCGATGTTTGGTTTTCGTCGGGTTTCAAGTTGAGATATGCATTTTCTACGATAATCTTGGTGAAACATCTGTCCGAAGTATGCAGAAACATCAAGAGCGCACTTTTCGAGCTATTTAATGCGAGAAACACGTTTTCTGGGGTTTTCACCACACCACAGTTCGTTGGATATGCAGAACAGGTGATATCTTGGTTTTCGAGGGGTTTCAAGCTGAGATATGCATTTCTGCGATAAACTTGGTGAGACTTCTGTCCGAAGTATGCTGAATCATCGAGATCGCTCTTTTCGAGCTAGTTAATGCGAGAAAAACCTTGTCTGGTGTTTTCACCACTCCACAGTGCGTTTGATATGCAGAACCAGCGATATCTTGGCTTTCGTTGGGTTTCAAGCTGAGATATGCATTTTTTACGATAATCTTGGTGAGACTTCTGTCCGAAGTATGCAGATTCATCGAGATCGCTCTTTTCGAGCTATTTAATGCGAGAAACAGGTTATCTGGTGTTTTCACCTCTCCACAGTGCGTTTGATATGCAGTACCAGCGATATCTTGGTTTTCGTGGGGTTTCAAGCTGAGATATGCATTTTTTACGATAATCTTGGTGAGACTTCTGCTCGAAGTATGCAGAATCATCGAGATCGCTCTATTCGAGCTATTTAATGCGACAAAACGTTATCTGGTGTTTTCAGCACTCCACAGTGCGTTTGATATGCAGAACCAGCGATATCTCAGTTTTCGTGGGGTTTCAAGCTGAGATATGCACTTTTTACGATAATCTTGGTGAGACTTCTGTCCGAAGTATGCTTAATCATCGAGATCGCTCTATTCGAGCTATTTAATGTGAGAAACACGTTATCTGGTGTTTCCAGCACTCAACACTGCGTTTAATATGCAGAACCAGCGATATCTAGGTTTTCGTGGGGTTTCAAGCTGAGATATGCATTTTCAGCGATAATCTTGGTGAGTCTTTTGTCAGAAGTATGCAGAATCATCTAGATCGCTCTTTTCGAGCTATTTAATGCGAAAAAACAAGTTTTCTGGTGTTTTCAACATTCCACAGTGCGTTTGATATGCAGAACCGGCGATATCTTGATTTTCGTGGTGTTTCCAGCTGAGATATGCATTTTCTGCGATAATCTAGGTGAGTCTTCTGCCAGAATTATGCAGAATCATCTAGATCGCTCTTTGCGAGCTATTTATTGCGACAAAGACGTTATCTGGTTGTTTTCACCACTCTACAGTGCGTTTGATATGCAGAACCGGCGACATCTTGATTTTTGTGAGGTTTCAAGCTGAGATATGCATTTTCTGCGATAATCTTGGTGAGACTTCAGTCAGAAGTATGCAGAATCATCTAGATCGCTCTTTTCGAGCTATTTAATGTGAAAAAACAAGTTTTCTGGTGTTTTCAACATTCCACAGTGCGTTTGATATGCAGAACCGGCGATATCTTGGTTTTCGTGGGGTTTCAAGCTGAGATATGCATTTTTTACGATAATCATGTTGGGACTTCTGTCCGAAGTATGCAGAATCATCGAGATCGCACTTTTCGAGCTAGTTACTGCGAGAAAAACCTTGTCTGGTGTTTTCACCACTCCACAGTGCGTTTGATATGCAGAACCAGCGATATCTTGGCTTTCGTTGGGTTTCAAGCTGAGATATGCATTTTTTACGATAATCATGGTGACACTTCTGTCCGAAGTATGCAGATTCATCGAGATCGCTCTTTTCGAGTTAGTTAATGCGAGAAAAACCTTGTCTGGTGTTTTCACCACTCCACAGTGCGTTTGATATGCAGAACCATCGATATCTTGGTTTTCGTGGGGTTTCAAGCTGAGATATGCATTTTCTAGGATAATCTTGGTGAGACTTCCGTCCGAAGTGTGCTGAATCATCTAGATCGCTCTTTTCGAGCTATTGAATGCGAGAAACACGTTTTCTGGGGTTTTCACCACTCCACAGTTCGTTGGATATACAGAACAGGAGTTATCTTGGTTTTCGAGGGGTTTCAAGCTGAGATATGCATTTTCTGCGATAAACTTGGTGAGACTTCTGTCCGAAGTAAGCTGAATCATCGAGATCGCTCTTTTCGAGCTAGTTACTGCGAGAAAAACCTTGTCTGGTGTTTTCACCACTCCACAGTGCGTTTGATATGCAGAACCAGCGATATCTTGGCTTTCGTTGGGTTTCAAGCTGAGATATGCATTTTTTACGATAATCTTGGTGACACTTCTGTCCGAAGTATGCAGATTCATCGAGATCGCTCTTTTCGAGCTAGTTAATGCGAGAAAAACCTTGTCTGGTGTTTTCACCACTCCACAGTGCGTTTGATATGCAGAACCATCGATATCTTGGTTTTCGTGGGGTTTCAAGCTGTGATATGCATTTTCTAGGATGATCTTGGTGAGACTTCTGTCCGAAGTATGCTGAATCATCTAGATCGCTCTTTTCGAGCTATTTAATGCGAGAAACACGTTATCTGGTGTTTTCACCACTCCACAGTGCGTTTGATATGCAGAACCGGCGACATCTTGGCTGTCGTAGGGTATCAAGCTGAGATATGCATTTTCTACGATAATCTTGGTCAGACTTCTGTCAGAAGTATGCAGAATCATCTACATCGCCCGTTTCGAGCTATCTAATGCTAAAAAACAAGTTTTCTGGTGTTTTCACAACACCACAGTCCGTTTGATGCGCAGAACCGGAGATAACTTGGATTTCGTGAGGTTTCAAGCTGAGATATGCATTTTCTGCGATAATCTTGGTGAGACTTCAGTCAGAAGTATGCAGAATCATCTAGATCGCTCTTTTCGAGGTATTTAAATCGAGAAACACGTTTTCTGGTGTTTTCGCCACCCCACAGTGCGTTTGATATGCAGAACCGGAGATATCTTGGTTTCGGTCGGGTTTCAAGCTGAGGTATGCATTTTCAGCGATAATCTTGGTGAGTCTTTTGTCAGAAGTATGCAGAATCATCGGGATCGCTCTTTTCGAGCTATTTAATGCGAGAAACACGTTATCTGGTGTTTTCACCACTCCACAGTGCGTTTGATATGCAGAACCGGCGACATCTTGGCTGTCGTAGGGTATCAAGCTGAGATATGCATTTTCTACGATAATCTTGGTCAGACTTCTGTCAGAAGTATGCAGAATCATCTACATCGCCCGTTTCGAGCTATCTAATGCTAAAAAACAAGTTTTCTGGTGTTTTCACAACACCACAGTCCGTTTGATGCGCAGAACCGGAGATAACTTGGATTTCGTGAGGTTTCAAGCTGAGATATGCATTTTCTGCGATAATCTTGGTGAGACTTCAGTCAGAAGTATGCAGAATCATCGAGACCCCTCTTTTCGAGCTATATAATGCGAGAAACACGTTTTCTGGTGTATTCACCACTCCACAGTACGTTTGACATGCAGAACCGGAGATATCTTGGTTTCGGTCGGGTTTCAAGCTGAGATATGCATTTTCTACAATAATCTTGGTGAGACTTCAGTCAGAAGTATGCAGAATCATCTAGATCGCACTTTTCGAGCTATGTAATGCGAAAAAACAAGTTTTCTGGTGTTTTCAACATTCCACAGTGCGTTTGATATGCAGAACCGGAGATATCTTGGTATCGGTCGGGTTTCAAGCTGAGATATGCATTTTCTGCGATAATCTTGGTGAGACTTCTGTCAGAAGTATGCAGAATCATCTAGATCGCTCTTTTCGAGCTATTTGATTCGAGAAACACGTTTTCTGGTGTTTTCACCACACCACAGTCCGTTTTATGTGCACAACCGGAGATAACTTGGTTTTCGTGAGGTTTCAAGCTGAGATATGCATTTTCTGCGATAATCTTGGTGAGACTTCAGTCAGAAGTATGCAGAATCTTCGAGAACGCTCTTTTCGAGCTACTTAATGCGAGAAACACGTTTTCTGGTGGTTTCACCACTCCACAGTGCGTTTGATATGCAGAACCGGCGACATCTTGGATTTCGTCGGGGTTCATTTTGAGATATGCACATTCTACGATAATCTTGGTGAGACTTCTATCAGATGTATGCAGAATCATCTAGATCGCTCTTTTCGAGCTATGTAATGCGAAAAAACAAGTTTTCTGGTGTTTTCACCACTCCACAGTGCGTTTGATATGCAGAACCGGCGACATCTTGGATTTCGTCGGGGTTCAAGCTGAGATATGCACATTCTACGATAATCTTGGTGAGACTTCTGTCAGTAGTATGCAGAATCATCGAGACCCCTCCTTTCGACCTATTTAATGCGAGAAACACGTTATCTGGTGTTTTCACCACTCCACAGTGCGTTTGATATGCAGAACCGGCGACATCTTGGATTTCGTCGGGGTTCAAGCTGAGATATGCACATTCTACGATAATCTTGGTGAGACTTCTGTCAGTAGTATGCAGAATCATCGAGACCCCTCTTTTCGAGCTATTTAATGCGAGAAACACGTTATCTGGTGTTTTCACCACTCCACAGTGCGTTTTATATGCAGAACCGGCGACATCATGATTTTGGTGAGGTTTCAAGCTGAGATATGCATTTTCTGCGATAATATTGGTGAGACTTCAGTCATATGGATGCAGAATCATCTAGATCTCTCGTTTCGAGCTATGTAATGCGAAAAAACAAGTTTTCTGGTGTTTTCATCATTCCACAGTGCGTTTGATATGCAGAACCGGAGATATCTTGGTATCGGTCGGGTTTCAAGCTGAGATATGCATTTTCTGCGATAATCTTGGTGAGACTTCTGTCAGAAGTATGCAGAATCATCTAGATCGCTCTTTTCGAGCTATTTGATTCGAGAAACACGTTTTCTGGTGTTTTCACCACACCACAGTCCGTTTTATGTGCACAACCGGAGATAACTTGGTTTTCGTGAGGTTTCAAGCTGAGATATGCATTTTCAGCGATAATCTTGGTGAGACTTCAGTCAGAAGGATGCAGAATCTTCGAGAACGCTCTTTTCGAGCTACTTAATGCGAGAAACACGTTTTCTGGTGGTTTCACCACTCCACAGTGCGTTTGATATGCAGAACAGGCGACATCTTGGATTTCGTCGGGGTTCATGCTGAGATATGCACATTCTACGATAATCTTGGTGAGACTTCTGTCAGAAGTATGCAGAATCATCTAGATCGATCTTTTCGAGCTATTTAATGCGAGACACACGTTATCTGGTGTATTCACCACTCCACAGTACGTTTGACATGCAGAACCGTAGATATCTTGGTTTCGGTCGGGTTTCAAGCTAAGATATGCATTTTCTACGATAATCTTGGTGAGACGTCTGTCAGAAGTATGCAGAATCATCGGGATCGCTCTTTTCGAGCTACATAATGCCAGAATCACGTTTTCTGGTGTTTTCACCACTCCACAGTGCGTTTGATATGCAGAACCGGCGACATCTTGGATTTCGTCGGGGTTCAAGCTGAGATATGCACATTGTACGATAATCTTGGTGAGACTTCTGTCAGTAGTATGCAGAATCATCGATACCCCTCTTTTCGAGCTATTTAATGCGAGAAACACGTTATCTGGTGTTTTCACCACTCCACAGTGCGTTTTATATGCAGAACCGGCGACATCTTGATTTTCGTGAGATTTCAAGCTGAGATATGCATTTTCTGTGATAATCATGGTGAGACTTCTGTCAGTAGTATGCAGAATCATCGAGACCACTCTTTTCGAGCTATTTAATGCGAGAAATACGTTATCTGGTGTTTTCACCACTCCACAGTGCGTTTGATATGCAGAACAGTAGATATCTTGGTTTTCGTGGGGTTTCAAGCTGAGATATGCATTTTCTGCGATAATCTTGTTGAGACTTCTGTCCGAAGTATGCTGAAACATCGAGATCGCTCTTTTCGAGCTAGTTAATGCGAGAAAAAACTTATCCGCTGTATTCACCACTCCACAGTGCGTTTGATATGCAGAACACAGCGATATCTTGGTTTTCGTGGGGTTTCAAGCTGAGATATGCATTTACTGCGATAATCTTGGTGAGACTTCTGTCCGAAGTATGCTGAATCATCGAGATCGCTCTTTTCGAGCTGGGTAGTGCGAGAAACACGTTATCTGGTGTTTTCACCACTCCACAATGCGTTTGATATGCAGAACCGGCGACATCTTTGATTTCGTCGGGGTTTAAGTTGAGATATGCATTTTCTACGATAATCTTGGTGAGACTTCTGTCAGAAGTATGCAGAATCATCGTGATCGGCCTTTTCGAGCTATTTAATGCGAGAAACACGTTATCTGGTGTTTTCACCACTCCACAGTGCGTTTGATATGCAGAACCGGAGATATCCTGGTTTCGGTCGGGTTTCAAGCTGAGATATGCATTTTCTACGATAATCCTGGTGAGACTTCTGTCTGAAGTATGCAGAATCTTCGAGAACGCTATTTTCGAGCTACTTACTGCGCGAAACTTGTTTTCTGGTGTTTTCACCACTCCACGGTACGTTTGATGTGCAGAACCGGAGATAACTCGGTTTTCGTTGGGTTTCAAGCTGAGATATGCATTTTCTACGATAATCTTGGTGAGACTTCTGTCAGAAGTATGCAGAATCATCTAGATCGCTCTTTTCGAGCTATTTAATGCGAGAAACACGTTATCTGGTGTTTTCACCACTCCACAGTGCGTTTGATATGCAGTACCAGCGATATCTTGGTTTTCGTGGGGTTTCAAGCTGAGATATGCATTTTTTACGATAATCTTGGTGAGACTTCTGTCCGATGTAGGCAGAATCATCGAGATCGCTCTATTCGAGCTATTTAATGCGACAAACACGTTATCTGGTGTTTTCAGCACTCCACAGTGCGTTTGATATGCAGAACCAGCGATAGCTTGGTTTTCGTGGGGTTTCAAGCTGAGATATGCATTTTTTACGATAATCTTGGTGAAACTTCTGTCCGAAGTATGCAGAAACATCGAGATAGCTCTATTCGAGCTATTTAATGCGAGAAACACGTTATCTGGTGTTTTCACCACTCCACAGTGCGTTGGATATGCAGAACCGGAGATATTTTGGTTTTCGTCGGGTTTCAAGCTGAGATATGCATTTTCTACGATAAGCTATGTGAAACATCTGTCCGAAGTATGCAGAAGCATCGAGAGCGCTCTTTTCGAGCTGTTTAATGCGAGAAACACGTTTTCTGGGGTTTTCACCACTCCACAGTTCGTTGGATATGCAGAACAGTAGATGTCTTGGTTTTCGTGGGGTTTCAAGCAGAGATGTGCATTTTCTGCGATAATCTTGGTGAGACTTCTGTCCAAAGTATGCAGAACCATCGAGATCGCACTTTTCGAGATATTTAATGCGAGAAACACGTTATCTGGGGTTTTCACCACTCCACAGTTGGTTTGATATGCAGAACCGGCGATATTTTGGTTTTCGTCGGGTTTCAAGCTGAGATATGCATTTTCTACGATAATCTTGGTGAAACATCTGTCCGAAGTATGCAGAAACATCGAGAGCGCTCTTTTCGAGCTATTTAATGCGAGAAACACGTTATCTGGTGTTTTCACCACTCCACAGTGCGTTTGATATGCAGAACCGGAGATATCCTGGTTTCGGTCGGGTTTCAAGCTGAGATATGCATTTTCTGCGATAATCTTGGTGCGTCTTTTGTCAGAAGTATGCAGAATCATCTAGATCGCTCTTTTCGAGCTATTTAATGCGAGAAACACGTTCTCTGGTGTTTTCACCACTCCACAGTGCGTTTGATATGCAGAACCGGCAACATCTTGATTTTCGTAAGGTTTCGAGCTGAGATATGCATCTTCTGCTATAATACTGGTGAGACTTCAGTCAGAAGTATGCAGAATCATCTAGATCGCTCTTTTCGAGCTACTTAATGCACGAAACACGTTTTCTGGTGTTTTCGCCACCCCACAGTGCGTTTGATACGCAGAACCGGAGATATCTTGGTTTCGGTCGGGTTTCAAGCTGAGGTATGCATTTTCAGCGATAATCTTGGTGAGTCTTTTGTCAGAAGTATGCAGAATCATCGGGATC
>CATORF010000615.1:0-26650 GCA_951804975.1 Anthophora plumipes
GTCTGGTATGCAGAACCGACGATATCTTGGTTTTCGTCGGGTTTCAAGCTGAGATATGCATTTTCTGCGATAATATTGGTGAGACTTCAGTCAGAAGTATGCAGAATCACCTAGATCGCTCGTTTCGAGCTATTTAATGCGAGAAACACGTTATCTGGTTGTTTTCACCACTCCACAGTGCGTTTGATATGTAGAACCGGCGTCATCTTGATTTTCGTGAGGTTTCAAGCTGAGATATGCATTTTCTGCGATAATATTGGTGAGACTTCTGTCCGAAGTATGCAGAATTATCGATATCGCTCTTTTCGAGCTATTTAATGCGAGAAACACGTTATTTGGTGTTTTGACCACTCCACAGTGCGTTTGATATGGAGAACCGGCGATATCTTGGTTTTCGTAGGGAGTCCAGCTGAGATATGCATTTTCTGCGATTATCTTGGTGAGACTTCAGTCAGGAGTATGCACAATCATCTAGATCGTTCGTTTCGAGCTATTTAATGCGAGAAACACGTTATCTGGTTGTGTTCACCACTCCATAGTGCGTTTGATATGCAGAACCGACGATATCTTGGTTTTCGTCGGGTTTCAAGCTGAGATATGCATTTTCTGCGATAATATTGGTGAGACTTCAGTCAGAAGTTTCCAGAATCATCTAGATCGCTCGTTTCGAGCTATTTAATTCGAGAAACACGTTTTCTGGTGTTCCCCCCCCCCCCCCCCCCACAGTGCGTTTGATATGCAGAACCGGCGACATCTTGATTTTCGTGAGGTTTCAAGCTGAGATATGCATTTTCTGCGATAATATTGGTGAGACTTCTGTCCGAAGTATGCCGAATCATCGATATCGCTCTTTTCGAGCTATTTAATGCGAGAAACACGTTTTCTGGTGTTTTCATCACACTACAGTGCGTTTGATATGCAGAACCGGCGACATCGTGGTTTTCGTCGGGTTTCAAGCTGAGATATGCATTTTCCGCGATAATATTGGTGAGACTTCAGTCAGAAGTATGCAGAATCACCTAGATCGCTCGTTTCGAGCTATTTAATGCGAGAAACACGTTATCTGGTTGTTTTCACCACTTCACTGTGCGTTTGATATGCAGAACCGGCGATATCTTGATTTTCGTGGTGTTTCAAGCTGAGATATGCATTTTCTGCGATAATATTGGTGAGACTTCAGTCTGAAGTATGCAGAATCACCTAGATCGCTCTTTTCGAGCTATTTAATGCGAGAAACACGTTATCTGGTTGTTTTCACCACTCCATAGTGCGTTTGATATGCAGAACCGGCGACATCTTGATTTTCGTGAGGTTTCCAGCTGAGATATGCATTTTCTGGGATCATCTTGGTGAGTCTTCTGTCAGAAGTATGCAGAATCATCTAGATCGTTCGTTTCGAGCTATTTAATGCGAGAAATACGTTATCTGGTTGTTTTCACCACTCCATAGTGCGTTTGATTTGCAGAACCGGCGATATCTTGATTTTCGTGGTGTTTCCAGCTGAGATATGCATTTTCTGCGATAATCTTGGTGAGACTTCAGTCAGAAGTGTGCAGAATCATTTAGCTCGTTCGTTTCGGGCTATTTCATGCGAGAAATACGTTATCTGGTTGTTTTCACCACTCCATAGTGCGTTTGATATGCAGAACCGGCGACATCGTGATTTTCGTGAGGTTTCTAGCTGAGATATGCATTTTCTGCGATAATATTGGTGAGACTTCAGTCAGAAGTTTCCAGAATCATCTAGATCGCTCGTTTCGAGCTATTTAATGCGAGAAACACGTTTTCTGGTGTTTTCACCCCCCCCCCCCCCCCAGAGTGCGTTTGATATGCAGAACCGGCGACATCGTGGTTTTCGTCGTGTTTCAAGCTGAGATATGCATTTTCTGCGATAATATTGGTGAGACTTCAGTCTGAAGTATGCAGAATCACCTAGATCGCTCTTTTCGAGCTATTTAAGGTGAGAAACACGTTTTCTGGTGTATTCACCACTCCACTGTACGTTTGACTTGCAGAACCGGAGATATCTTGGTTTCGGTCGAGTTTCAAGCTGAGATATGCATTTTCTACGACAATATTGGTGAGACCTCTGTCAGATGTATGCAGAATCTTCGATATCGCTCTTTTCGAGCTATTTAATGCGAGAAACACGTTATCTGGTGTTTTGACCACTCCACAGTGCGTTTGATATGTAGAGCCGCCGATAACTTGGTTTTCGTGGGGTTTCCAGCTGAAATATGCATTTTCTGCGATAATCTTGGTGTTTCATCTATGAGAAGTATGCAGAATCATCGAGAACGCACTTTTCGAGCTAGTTAATGCGAGAAACTCGTTATCTGGTTGTTTTCACCACTCCATAGTGCGTTTGATATGCAGAACCGGCGATATCTTGATTTTCGTGGTGTTTCCAGCTGAGATATGCATTTTCTGCGATAATCTTGGTGAGACTTCAGTCAGAAGTGTGCAGAATCATCTAGATCGTTCGTTTCGAGCTATTTAATGCGAGAAATACGTTATCTGGTTGTTTTCACCACTCCATAGTGCGTTTGATATGCAGAACCGGCGATATCTTGATTTTCGTGGTGTTTCCAGCTGAGATATGCATTTTCTGCGATAATCTTGGTGAGACTTCAGTCAGAAGTGTGCAGAATCATCTAGATCGTTCGTTTCGGGCTATTTCATGCGAGAAATACGTTATCTGGTTGTTTTCACCACTCCATAGTGCGTTTGATATGCAGAACCGGCGACATCTTGATTTTCGTGAGGTTTCTAGCTGAGATATGCATTTTCTGCGATAATATTGGTGAGACTTCAGTCAGAAGTTTCCAGAATCATCTAGATCGCTCGTTTCGAGCTATTTAATGCGAGAAACACGTTTTCTGGTGTTTTCACCCCCCCCCCCCCCCCACAGTGCGTTTGATATGCAGAACCGGCGACATCTTGATTTTCGTGAGGTTTCAAGCTGAGATATGCATTTTCTGCGATAATATTGGTGAGACTTCTGTCCGAAGTATGCCGAATCATCGATATCGCTCTTTTTGAGCTATTTAATGCGAGAAACACGTTTTCTGGTGTTTTCATCACACCACAGTGCGTTTGATATGCAGAACCGACGACATCGTGGTTTTCGTCGGGTTTCAAGCTGAGATATGCATTTTCCGCGATAATATTGGTGAGACTTCAGTCAGAAGTATGCAGAATCACCTAGATCGCTCGTTTCGAGCTATTTAATGCGAGAAACACGTTAACTGGTTGTTTTCTCCACTTCACTGTGCGTTTGATATGCAGAACCGGCGATATCTTGATTTTCGTGGTGTTTCAAGCTGAGATATGCATTTTCTGCGATCATCTTGGTGAGACTTCTGTCAGAAGTATGCAGAATCATCGTGATCGCTCTATTCGAGCTATTTAATGCGAGAAACACGTTTTCTGGTGTTTTCATCACACCACAGTGCGTTTGATATGCAGAACCGGCGACATCGTGGTTTTCGTCGGGGTTCAAGCTGAGATATGCATTTTCTACGATAATATTGGTGAGACTTAAGTCAGAAGTAAGCAGAATCATCTAGATCGCTCGTTTCGAGCTATTTATTGCGAGAAACACGTTTTCTGGTGTATTCACCACTCCACAGTACGTTTAACATGCAGAACCGGAGATATCTTGATTTCGGTCGGGTTTCAAGCTGAGATATGCAGTTTCTGCGATAATCTTGGTGAGACTTCAGTCAGACATATGCAGAATCATCTAGAGCGCTCTTTTCGAGCTATTTAATGCGAAAAAACAAGTTTTCTGATGTTTTCAACATTCCACAGTGCGTTTAATATGAGGAACCGGCGATATCTTGAATTTCGTGGTGTTTCCAGCTGAGATATGCATTTTCTGCGATAATCTTGGTGAGACTTCAGTCAGACATATGCAGAATCATCTAGAGCGCAATTTTCGAGCTATTTAATGCGAAAAAACAAGTTTTCTGGTGTTTTCAACATTCCACAGTGCGTTTGTCATGCAGAACAGGCGACATCTTGGATTTCGTCGGGGTTCATGCTGAGATATGCATTTCCTACGATAATCTTGGTGAGACTTCTGTCAGAAGTATGCAGAAACATCGAGATCCCTCTCTTCGAGCTATTAAATGCGAGAACCACGTTATCTGGTCTATTGACCACTCCACAGTGCGTTTGATATGCAGAACCGACGACATCTTGGTTTTCGTGGGGTTTCCAGCTGAAATATACATTTTCTGCGATAATCTTGGTGTTTCATCTATGAGAAGTATGCAGAAACATCGAGATCGCTCTTTTCGAGCTATTTAATGCGAAAAAACAAGTTTTCTGGTGTTTTGACCACTCCACAGTGCGTTTGATATGTAGAGCCGCCGATAACTTGGTTTTCGTGGGGTTACCAGCTGAAATATGCATTTTCTGCGATAATCTTGGTGAGTCTTCTGTCAGAAGTATGCAGAATCATCGAGATCGCTCTATTCGAGCTATTTAATGCGAGAAACACGTTATCTGGTTGTTTTCACCACTCCACAGTGCGTTTGATTTGCAGAACCGGCGACATCTTGATTTTGGTGAGGTTTCAAGCTGAGATATGCATTTTCTGCGATAATCTTGGTGAGTCTTCAGTCAGACATATGCAGAATCATCTAGAGCGCTCTTTTCGAGCTATTTAATGCGAGAAACACGTTATCTGGTTGTTTTCGCCACTCCACAGTGCGTTTGATATGCAGAACCGGCGACATCTTGGTTTGCGTGGGGTTTCCAGCTGAAATATGCATTTTCTGCGATAATCTTGGTGTTTCATCTATGAGAAGTATGCAGAAACACCGAGATCGCTCTTTTCGAGCTATTTAATGCGAAAAACAAGTTTTCTGGTGTTGTCAACATTCCACGGTGCGTTTGATATGCAGAACCGGCGATATCTTGGTTTTCGTGGGGTTTCCAGCTGAGATATGCATTTTCTGCGATAATCTTGGTGAGACTTCAGTCAGACATATGCAGAATCATCTAGAGCGCAATTTTCGAGCTATTTAATGCGAAAAAACAAGTTTCCTGGTGTTTTCAACATTCCACAGTGCGTTTGACATGCAGAACCGGCGACATCTTGGATTTCGTCGGGGTTCAAGCTTAGATATGCATTTTCTACGATAATCTTGGTGAGACTTCTGTCAGAAGTATGCAGAAACATCGAGATCCCTCTCTTCGAGCTATTTAATGCGAGAACCACGTTATCTGGTCTATTGACCACTCCACAGTGCGTTTGATATGCAGAACCGGCGACATCTTGGTTTTCGTGGGGTTTCCAGCTGAGATATGCATTTTCTGCGATAATCTTGGTGAGTCTTCTGTCAGAAGTATGCAGAATCATCGAGATCGCTCTATTCGAGCTATTTAATGCGAGAAACACGTTATCTGATGTTTGACCACTCCACAGTGCGTTTGATATGCAGAACCGGCGCCATATTGATTTTCGTGAGGTTTCAAGCTGAGATATGCATTTTCTGCGATAATATTGGTGAGACTTCAGTCAGAACTATGCAGAATCATCTAGAGCGCTCTTTTCGAGCTATTTAATGCGAGAAACACGTTATCTGGTTGTTCTCGCCACTCCACAGTGCGTTTGATATGCAGATCCGGTGACATCTTGATTTTCGTGAGGTTTCAAGCTGAGATATGCATTTTCTGCGATAATCTTGGTGAGTCTTCTGTCAGAAGTATGCAGAATCATCGAGATCGCTCTTTTCGAGATATTTAATGCGAGAAACACGTTATCTGATTGTTTTCGCCACTCCACAGTGCGTTTGATATGCAGATCCGGTGACATCTTGATTTTGGTGAGGTTTCAAGCTGAGATATGCATTTTCTGCGATAATCTTGGTGAGTCTTCAGTCAGATATATGCAGAATCATCTAGAGCGCTCTTTTCGAGCTATTTAATGCGAGAAACACGTTATCTGGTTGTTTTCGCCACTCCACAGTGCGTTTGATATGCAGATCCGGTGACATCTTGATTTTGGTGAGGTTTCAAGCTGAGATATGCATTTTGTGCGATAATCTTGGTGAGTCTTCAGTCAGACATATGCAGAATCATCTAGAGCGCTCTTTTCGAGCTATTTAATGCGAGAAACACGTTATCTGGTTGTTCTCGCCACTCCACAGTGCGTTTGATATGCAGATCCGGTGACATCTTGATTTTCGTGAGGTTTCAAGCTGAGATATGCATTTTCTGCGATAATATTGGTGAGACTTCAGTCAGAACTATGCAGAATCATCTAGATCGCTCGTTTCGAGCTATTTAATGCGAGAAACAAGTTTTCTGGTGTTTTAACCACTCCACAGCGCGTTTGATATGTAGAGCGGCCGATAACTTGGTTTTCGTGGGGTTTCCAGCTGAAATGCATTTTCTGCGATAATCTTGGTGTTTCATCTATGAGAAGTATGCAGAATCATCGAGAACGCTCTTTTCGAGTTAGTTAATGCGAGAAACACATTTTCTGGTGTTTTCAACATTCCACAGTGTGTCTGATATGCAGAACCGACGATATCTTGGTTTTTGTGGTGTTTCCAGCTGAGATATGCATTTGCTGCGGTAGTATTTGTGAGACTTCAGTCAGAAGAATGCAGAATCATCTAGATCGTTCGTTTCGAGCTATTTAATGCGAAAAAACAAGTTTTCTGGTGATTTGACCACTCCACAGTGCGTTTGATATGTAGAGCCGCCGATAACTTGGTTTTCGTGGGGTTTCCAGTTGAAATAAGCATTTTCTGCGATAATCTTGGTGAGTCTTCTGTCAGAAGTATGCAGAATCATCGAGATCGCTGTATTCGAGCTATTGAATGCGAGAAACACGTTATCTGGTGTTTTTATCACTCCACAGGGCGTTTGATATGCAGAACCGGCGACATCTTGGTTTTCGTGGGGTTTCCAGCTGAAATATGCATTTCTGCGATAATCTTGGTGTTTCATCTATGAGAAGTATGCAGAATCCTCCAGAACGCTCTTTTCGAGCTAGTTAATGCGAGTAACACGTTTTCTGGTGTTTTCACCACTCCACAGTGCGTCTGAAATGTAGAGCCGCCGATAACTTGGTTTTCGTGGGGTTTACAGCTGAGATATGCATTTTCTGCGATATTCTTGGTGAGACTTCTGTCCGAAGTATGCAGAATCATCGAGATCGCTCTTTTCGAGATATTTAATGCGAGAAACACGTTATCTGGTGTATTGACCACTCCACAGTGCGTTTGATATGCAGAACCGGCGCCATCTTGATTTTCGTGAGGTTTCAAGCTGAGATATGCATTTTCTGCGATAATATTGGGGAGACTTAAGTCAGAAGTAAGCAAAATCATCTAGATCGCTCGTTTCGAGCTATTTAATGCGAGCAAACACGTTTTCTGGTGTATTCACCACTCCACAGTACGTTTGACATGCAGAACCGGAGATATCTTGATTTCGGTCGGGTTTCAAGCTGAGATATACATTTTCTGCGATAATCTGGGTGAGACTTCAGTCAGACATATGCAGAATCATCTAGAGCGCTCTTTTCGAGCTATTTAATGCGAAAAAACTAGTTTTCTGGTGTTTTCAACATTCCACAGTGCGTTTAATATGAGGAACCGGCGATACCTTGAATTTCGTGGTGTTTCCAGCTGAGATATGCATTTTCTGCGATAATCTTGGTGAGACTTCAGTCAGACATATACAGAATCATCTAGAGCGCAATTTTCGAGCTATTTAATGCGAAAAAACAAGTTTCCTGGTGTTTTCAACATTCCACAGTGCGTTTGACATGCAGAACCGGCGACATCTTGGATTTCGTCGGGGTTCAAGCTGAGATATGCATTTTCTACGATAATCTTGGTGAGACTTCTGTCAGAAGTATGCAGAAACATCGAGATCCCTCTCTTCGAGCTATTTAATGCGAGAACCACGTTATCTGGTCTATTGACCACTCCACAGTGCGTTTGATATGCAGAACCGGCGACATCTTGGTTTTCGTGGGGTTTCCAGCTGAAATATGCATTTTCTGCGATAATCTTGGTGTTTCATCTATGAGAAGTATGCAGAAACATCGAGATCGCACTTTTGGAGCTATTTAATGCGAAAAAACAAGTTTTCTGGTGTTTTCAACATTCCACAGTGCGTTTGACATGCAGAACCGGCGACATCTTGGATTTCGTCGGGGTTCAAGCTGAGACATGCATTTTCTACGATAATCTTGGTGAGACTTCTGTCAGAAGTATGCAGAAACATCGAGATCCCTCTCTTGGAGCTATTTAATGCGAGAACCACGTTATCTGGTCTATTGACCACTCCACAGTGCGTTTGATATGCAGAACCGGCGACATCTTGGTTTTCGTGGGGTTTCCAGCTGAAATATGCATTTTCTGCGATAATCTTGGTGTTTCATCTATGAGAAGTATGCAGAAACATCGAGATCGCACTTTTGGAGCTATTTAATGCGAAAAAACAAGTTTTCTGGTGTTTTCAACATTCCACAGTGCGTTAGACATGCAGAACCGGCGACATCTTGGATTTCGTCGGGGTTCAAGCTGAGATATGCATTTTCTACGATAATCTTGGTGAGACTTCTGTCAGAAGTATGCAGAAACATCGAGATCCCTCTCTTCGAGCTATTTAATGCGAGAACCACGTTATCTGGTTGTTTTCACCACTCCAGAGTGCGTTTGATTTGCAGAACCGGCGACATCTTGATTTTGGTGAGGTTTCAAGCTGAGATATGCATTTTCTGCGATAATATTGGTGAGACTTAAGTCAGAAGTAAGCAGAATGAACTAGATCCCTCGTTTCGAGCTATTTAATGCGAAAAAACAAGTTTCCTGGTGTTTTCAACATTCCACAGTGCGTTTGACATGCAGAACCGGCGACATCTTGGATTTCGTCGGGGTTCAAGCTGAGATATGCATTTTCTACGATAATCTTGGTGAGACTTCTGTCAGAAGTATGCAGAAACATCGAGATCCCTCTCTTCGAGCTATTTAATGCGAGAACCACGTTACCTGGTCTATTGACCACTCCACAGTGCGTTTGATATGCAGAACCGGCGACATCTTGGTTTTCGTGGGGTTTCCAGCTGAAATATGCATTTTCTGCGATAATCTTGGTGTTTCATTTATGAGAAGTATGCAGAAACATCGAGATCGCTCTTTTCGAGCTATTTAATGCGAAAAAACAAGTTTTCTGGTGTTTTCAACATTCCACAGTGCGTTTGACATGCAGAACCGGCGACATCTTGGATTTCGTCGGGGTTCAAGCTGAGATATGCATTTTCTACGATAATCTTGGTGAGACTTCTGTCAGAAGTATGCAGAATCATCGGGATCGCTCTTTTCGAGCTATTTAATGCGAGAAACACGTTATCTGGTTGTTTTCAACATTCCACAGTGCGTTTGATATGCAGAACCGGCGCCATCTTGATTTTCGTGAGGTTTCAAGCTGAGATATGCATTTTCTGCGATAATATTGGTGAGACTTCAGTCAGAACTATGCAGAATGAACTAGATCGCTCGTTTCGAGCTATTTAATGCGAGAAACAGGTTTTCTGGTGTTTTGACCACTCCACAGTGCGTTTGATATGTAGAGCCGCCGATAACTTGGTTTTCGTGGGGTTTCCAGCTGAAATGCATTTTCTGCGATAATCTTGGTGTTTCATCTATGAGAAGTATGCAGAATCATCCAGAACGCTCTTTTCGAGCTAGTTAATATGAGTAACACGTTTTCTGGTGTTTTCACCACTCCACAGTGCGTCTGATATGTAGAGCCGCCGATAACTTGGTTTTCGTGGGGTTTCCAGCTGAGATATGCATTTTCTGCGATATTCTTGGTGAGACTTCTGTCCGAAGTATGCAGAATCATCGAGATCGCTCTTTTCGAGCTATTTAATGCGAGAAACACGTTATCTGGTGTATTGACCACTCCACAGTGTGTTTGATATGCAGAACCGGCGCCACCTTGATTTTCGTGATGTTTCTAGCTGAGATATGCATTTTCTGCGATAATATTGGTGAGACTTCTGTCAGAAGTATGCATAATCATCTAGATCGCTCTTTTTGCGCTATTTAATGCGAGAAACAAGTTTTCTTGTGTTTTGACCACTCCAGAGTGCGTTTGATTTGCAGAACCGGCGACATCTTGATTTTGGTGAGGTTTCAAGCTGAGATATGCATTTTCTGCGATAATATTGGTGAGACTTAAGTCAGAAGTAAGCAGAATGAACTAGATCGCTCGTTTCGAGCTATTTAATGCGAAAAAACAAGTTTCCTGGTGTTTTCAACATTCCACAGTGCGTTTGACATGCAGAACCGGCGACATCTTGGATTTCGTCGGGGTTCAAGCTGAGATATGCATTTTCTACGATAATCTTGGTGAGACTTCTGTCAGAAGTATGCAGAAACATCGAGATCCCTCTCTTCGAGCTATTTAATGCGAGAACCACGTTACCTGGTCTATTGACCACTCCACAGTGCGTTTGATATGCAGAACCGGCGACATCTTGGTTTTCGTGGGGTTTCCAGCTGAAATATGCATTTTCTGCGATAATCTTGGTGTTTCATCTATGAGAAGTATGCAGAAACATCGAGATCGCTCTTTTCGAGCTATTTAATGCGAAAAAACAAGTTTTCTGGTGTTTTCAACATTCCACAGTGCGTTTGACATGCAGAACCGGCGACATCTTGGATTTCGTCGGGGTTCAAGCTGAGATATGCATTTTCTACGATAATCTTGGTGAGACTTCTGTCAGAAGTATGCAGAATCATCGGGATCGCTCTTTTCGAGCTATTTAATGCGAGAAACACGTTATCTGGTTGTTTTCAACATTCCACAGTGCGTTTGATATGCAGAACCGGCGCCATCTTGATTTTCGTGAGGTTTCAAGCTGAGATATGCATTTTCTGCGATAATATTGGTGAGACTTCAGTCAGAACTATGCAGAATGAACTAGATCGCTCGTTTCGAGCTATTTAATGCGAGAAACAGGTTTTCTGGTGTTTTGACCACTCCACAGTGCGTTTGATATGTAGAGCCGCCGATAACTTGGTTTTCGTGGGGTTTCCAGCTGAGATATGCATTTTCTGCGATATTCTTGGTGAGACTTCTGTCCGAAGTATGCAGAATCATCGAGTTCGCTCTTTTCGAGCTATTTAATGCGAGAAACACGTTATCTGGTGTATTGACCACTCCACAGTGTGTTTGATATGCAGAACCGGCACCACCTTGATTTTCGTGATGTTTCTAGCTGAGATATGCATTTTCTGCGATAATATTGGTGAGACTTCTGTCAGAAGTATGCATAATCATCTAGATCGCTCTTTTTGCGCTATTTAATGCGAGAAACAAGTTTTCTTGTGTTTTGACCACTCCATAGTGCGTTTGATATGTAGAGCCGCCGATAACTTGGTTTTCGTGGGGTTTCCAGCTGAAATGCATTTTCTTGCGATAATCTTGGTGTTTCATCCATGAGAAGTATGCAGAATCATCGAGAACGCTCTTTTCGAGTTAGTTAATGCGAGAAACACATTTTCTGGTGTTTTCAACATTCCACAGTGTGTCTGATATGCAGAACCGACGATATCTTGGTTTTCGTGGTGTTTCCAGCTGAGATATGCATTTCCTGCGATAATATTGGTGACACTTCAGTCAGAAGTATGCAGAATCTTCTAGATCGTTCGTTTCGAGCTATTTAATGCGAAAAAACAAGTTTTCTGGTGTTTTGACCACTCCACAGTGCGTTTGATATGTAGAGCCGCCGCTAACTTGGTTTTCGTGGGGTTTCCAGCTGAAATACATTTTCTGCGATAATCTTGGTGTTTCATCCATGAGAAGTATGCAGAATCATCGAGAACGCTCTTTTCGAGTTAGTTAATGCGAGAAACACATTTTCTGGTTGTTTTCAACATTCCACAGTGCGTTTGATATGCAGAACCGGCGCCATCTTGATTTTCGCGATGTTTCTAGCTCAGATATGCATTTTCTGCGATAATATTGGTGAGACTTCTGTCAGAAGTATGCATAATCATCTAGTTCGCTCTTTTCGAGCTATTTAATGCCAGAAACACGTTTTCAGGTGTATTCACCACTCCACAGTACGTTTGACAGTCAGAAACGGAGATATCTTGGTTTCGGTCGGGTTTCAAGTTGAGATATGCATTTTCTGCGATAATATTGGTGAGACTTCAGTTAGAAGTAAGCAGAATCATCTAGATCGCTCTTTTCGAGCTATTTAATGCCAGAAACACGTTTTCAGGTGTATTTACCACTCCACAGTACGTTTGACATGCAGAAACGGAGATATCTTGGTTTCGGTCGGGTTTCAAGTTGAGATATGCATTTTCTGCGATAATATTGGTGAGACTTCAGTCAGAAGTATGCAGAATCATCTAGATCGCTCGTTTCGAGCTATTTAATGCGAAAAAACAAGTTTTCTGGTGTTTTCAACATTCCACAGTGCGTTTGATATGCAGAACCGGCGACATCTTGGTTTTCGTGGGGTTTCCAGCTGAGATATGCATTTTCTGCGATAATCTTGGTGAGTCTTCTGTCAGCAGTATGCAGAATCATCGAGATCGCTCTTTTCGAGCTATTTAATGCGAGAAACAAGTTTTCTGGTGTTTCGACCACTCCACAGTGCGTTTGATATGTAGAGCCGCCGCTAACTTGGTTTTCGTGGGGTTTCCAGCTGAAATACATTTTCTGCGATAATCTTGGTGTTTCATCTATGAGAAGTATGCAGAATCATCGAGAACGCTCTTTTCGAGTTAGTTAATGCGACAAACACATTTTCTGGTGTTTTCAACATTCCGCAGTGTGTCTGATATGCAGAACCGACGATATCTTGGTTTTCGTGGTGTTTCCAGCTGAGATATGCATTTTCTGCGATAATCTAGGTGAGTCTTCTGTCAGCAGTATGCAGAATCATCTAGATCGCTCTTTTCGAGCTATTTAATGCCAGAAACACGTTTTCAGGTGTATTCACCACTCCACAGTACGTTTGACAGCCAGAAACGGAGATATCTTGGTTTCGGTCGGGTTTCAAGTTGAGATATGCATTTTCTGCGATAATATTGGTGAGACTTCAGTCAGAAGTATGCAGAATCATCTAGATCGCTCGTTTCGAGCTATTTAATGCGAGAAACACGTTTTCTGGTGTTTTCACCACCCCACAGTGCGTTTGATATGCAGAACCGGCGACATCTTGCTTTTCGTGATGTTTCTAGCTGAGATATGCATTTTCTGCGATAATATTGGTGAGACTTCTGTCAGAAGTATGCAGAATCATCTAGATCGCTCTTTTTGCGCGATTTAATGCGAGAAACAAGTTTTCTGGTGTATTGACCACTCCACAGTGCGTTTGATATGCAGAACCGGCGCCATCTTGATTTTCGTGAGGTTTCAAGCTGAGATATGCATTTTCTGCGATAATATTGGTGAGACTTCTGTCCGAAGTATGCAGAATCATCGAGATCGCTCTTTTCGAGCTATTTAATGCGAGACACACGTTATCTGGTGTATTGACCACTCCACAGTGCGATTGATATGCAGAACCGACGATATTTTGGTTTTTGTGGTGTTTCCAGCTGAGATATGCATTTGCTGCGATAGTATTTGTGAGACTTCAGTCAGAAGAATGCAGAATCATCTAGATCGTTCGTTTCGAGCTATTTAATGCGAAAAAACAAGTTTTCTGGTGATTTGACCACTCCACAGTGCGTTTGATATGTAGAGCCGCCGATAACTTGGTTTTCGTGGGTTTTCCAGCTGAAATAAGCATTTTCTGCGATAATCTTGGTGAGTCTTCTGTCAGAAGTATGCAGAATCATCGAGATCGCTCTTTTCGAGCTATTTAATGCGAGAAACACGTTATCTGGTGTTTTTATCACTCCACAGGGCGTTTGATATGCAGAACCGGCGACATCTTGGTTTTCGTGGGGTTTCCAGCTGAAATATGCATTTCTGCGATAATCTTGGTGTTTCATCTATGAGAAGTATGCAGAATCCTCCAGAACGCTCTTTTCGAGCTAGTTAATGCGAGTAACACGTTTTCTGGTGTTTTCACCACTCCACAGTGCGTCTGATATGTAGAGCCGCCGATAACTTGGTTTTCGTGGGGTTTACAGCTGAGATATGCATTTTCTGCGATATTCTTGGTGAGACTTCTGTCCGAAGTATGCAGAATCATCGAGATCGCTCTTTTCGAGATATTTAATGCGAGAAACACGTTATCTGGTGTATTGACCACTCCACAGTGCGTTTGATATGCAGAACCGGCGCCATCTTGATTTTCGTGAGGTTTCAAGCTGAGATATGCATTTTCTGCGATAATATTGGTGAGACTTAAGTCAGAAGTAAGCAAAATCATCTAGATCGCTCGTTTCGAGCTACTTAATGCGAGCAAACACGTTTTCTGGTGTATTCACCACTCCACAGTACGTTTGACATGCAGAACCGGAGATATCTTGATTTCGGTCGGGTTTCAAGCTGAGATATACATGTTCTGCGATAATCTGGGTGAGACTTCAGTCAGACATATGCAGAATCATCTAGAGCGCTCTTTTCGAGCTATTTAATGCGAAAAAACTAGTTTTCTGGTGTTTTCAACATTCCACAGTGCGTTTAATATGAGGAACCGGCGATACCTTGAATTTCGTGGTGTTTCCAGCTGAGATATGCATTTTCTGCGATAATCTTGGTGAGACTTCAGTCAGACATATGCAGAATCATCTAGAGCGCAATTTTCGAGCTATTTAATGCGAAAAAACAAGTTTCCTGGTGTTTTCAACATTCCACAGTGCGTTTGACATGCAGAACCGGCGACATCTTGGATTTCGTCGGGGTTCAAGCTGAGATATGCATTTTCTACGATAATCTTGGTGAGACTTCTGTCAGAAGTATGCAGAAACATCGAGATCCCTCTCCTCGAGCTATTTAATGCGAGAACCACGTTATCTGGTCTATTGACCACTCCACAGTGCGTTTGATATGCAGAACCGGCGACATCTTGGATTTCGTCGGGGTTCAAGCTGAGATATGCATTTTCTGCGATAATCTTGGTGAGTCTTCTGTCAGAAGTATGCAGAAACATCGAGATCCCTCTCTTCGAGCTATTTAATGCGAGAACCACGTTATCTGGTTGTTTTCACCACCCCAGAGTGCGTTTGATTTGCAGAACCGGCGACATCTTGATTTTGGTGAGGTTTCAAGCTGAGATATGCATTTTCTGCGATAATATTGGTGAGACTTCCGTCAGAAGTATGCAGAATCATCTAGATCGCTCGTTTCGAGCTATTTAATGCGAAAAAACAAGTTTTCTGGTGTTTTCAACATTCCACAGTGCGTTTGATATGCAGAACCGGCGACATCTTGGTTTTCGTGGGGTGTCCAGCTGAGATATGCATTTTCTGCGATAATCTTGGTGAGCCTTCTGTCAGCAGTATGCAGAATCATCGAGATCGCTCTTTTCGAGCTATTTAATGCGAGAAACAAGTTTTCTGGTGTTTCGCCCACTCCACAGTGCGTTTGATATGTAGAGCCGCCGCTAACTTGGTTTTCGTGGGGTTTCCAGCTGAAATGCATTTTCTGCGATAATCTTGGTGTTTCATCTATGAGAAGTATGCAGAATCATCGAGAACGCTCTTTTCGAGTTAGTTAATGCGACAAACACATTTTCTGGTGTATTCAACATTCCACAGTGTGTCTGATATGCAGAACCGACGATATCTTGGTTTTCGTGGTGTTTCCAGCTGAGATATGCATTTTCTGCGATAATATTGGTGAGACTTCTGTCAGAAGTATGCAGAATCATCTAGATCGCTCGTTTCGAGCTATTTAATGCGAAAAAACAAGTTTTCTGGTGTTTTCAACATTCCACAGTGCGTTTGATATGCAGAACCGGCGACATCTTGGTTTTCGTGGGGTGTCCAGCTGAGATATGCATTTTCTGCGATAATCTTGGTGAGCCTTCTGTCAGCAGTATGCAGTATCTTCGAGAACGCTCTTTTCGAGCTATTTAATGCGAGAAACACGTTTTCTGGTGTTTTCACCACTCCACAGTGCGTTTGATATGCAGAACCGGCGACATCTTGGTTTTCGTGGGGTTTCAAGCTGAGATATGCATTTTCTGCGGTAATCTTGGTGAGACTTCTGTCCGAAGTATGCAGAATCACCGAGATCGCTCTTCTCGAGCTATTTAATGCGAGAAACACGTTATCTGGTGTTTTCACCACTCCACAGTGCGTTTGATATGCAGAACCAGCGATATCTTGGCTTTCGTGGGGTTTCAAGCTGAGATATGCATTTTCTGCGATAATCTTGGTGAGACTTCTGTCCGAAGTATGCAGAATCATCGAGATCGCTCTTCTCGAGCTATTTAATGCGAGAAACACGTTATCTGGTGTTTTCACCACTCCACAGTGCGTTTGATATGCAGAACCAGCGATATCTTGGCTTTCGTGGGGTTTCAAGCTGAGATATGCATTTTTTACGATAATCTTGGTGAGACTTCTGTCCGAAGTATGAAGAATCATCGAGATCGCTCTACTCAAGCTATTTAATGCGAGAAACACGTTTTCTGGGGTTTTCACCACTCCACAGTTCGTTGGATATGCTGAACAGTAGATATCTTGGGTTTCGTGGGGTTTCAAGCAGAGATATGCATTTTCTGCGATAATCTTGGTGAGACTTCTGTTAGAAGTATGAAGAATCATCGAGATCGCTCTACTCGAGCTATTTAATGCGAGAAACTCGTTTTCTGGGGTTTTCACCACTCCACAGTTCGTTGGATATGCAGAACCGGAGATATCTTGCTTTTCGTGTGGTTTCGAGCTGAGATATGCATTTTCTGCGATAATCTTGGTGAGACTTCTGTCCGAAGTATGCTGAAACATCAGGGAATCGCTCTTTTCGAGCTATTTAATGCGAGAAACACGTTATCTGGTGTTTTGACCACTCCACAGTGCGTTTGATATGCAGAACCAGCGATATCTTGGTTTTCGTGGGGTTTCAAGCTGCGATTTGCATTTTCTGCGATAATATTGGTGAGACTTCTGTCCGAAGTATGCAGAATTATCGAGATCGCTCGTTTCGAGCTTCTTAATGCGAGAAACACGTTATCTGGTGTTTTCACCACTCCACAGTTCGTTGGATATGCAGAACCGGAGATATTTTGGTTTTCGTCGGGTTTCAAGCTGAGATATGCATTTCCTGCGATTATCTTGGTGAGACTTCTGTCCGAAGTATGCAGAATCATCGAGATCGCTCGTTTCGAGCCATTTAATGCGAGAAACACGTTATCTGGTGTTTTTACCACTCCACGGTGCGTTGGATATGCAGAACCGGAGATATTTTGGTTTTCGTCTGGTTTCAAGCTGAGATATGCATTTTCTACGATAAGCTTGGTGAAACATCTGTCCGAAGTATGCAGAAACGTCGAGAGCGCTCTTTTCGAGCTATTTAATGCGAGAAACACGTTTTCTGGGGTTTTCACCACTCCACAGTTCGTTGGATATGCAGAACAGTAGATATCTTGGTTTTCGTGGGGTTTCAAGCAGAGATATGCATTTTCTGCGATAATCTTGGTGAGACTTCTGTTAGAAGTATGCAGAATCATCGAGATCGCACTTTTCGAGCTATTTAATGCGTGAAACACGTTATCTGGTGTTTTCACCACTCCACAGTTGGTTTGATATGCAGAACCGGCGATATTTTGGTTTTCGTCGGGTTTCAAGCTGAGATATGCATTTCCTACGATAATCTTGGTGAAACATCTGTCCGAAGTATGCAGAAACATCGAGAGCGCACTTTTCGTGCTATTTAATGCGAGAAACTCGTTTTCTGGGGTTTTCAACACTCCACAGTTCGTTGGATATACAGAACAGTAGATATTTTGGGTTTCGTGGGGTTTCAAGCAGAGATATGCATTTTCTGCGATAATCTTGGTGAGACTTCTGTTAGAAGTATGCAGAATCATCGAGATCGCACTTTTCGAGCTATTTAATGCGAGAAACTCGTTTTCTGGTGTTTTCACCACTCCACAGTGCGTTTGATATGCAGAACCGGCGACGTCTTTGATTTCGTCGGGGTTCAAGCTGAGATACGCATTTTCTACGATAATCTTGGTGAGACTTCTGTCCGAAGTATGCAGAATCATCGAGATCGCTCGTTCCGAGCTATTTAATGCGAGAAACACGTTATCTGGTGTTTTCACCACTCCACCGTGTGTTTGATATGCAGAACCAGCGATATCTTGGCTTTCGTGGGGTTTCTAGCTGAGATATGCATTTTTTACGATAATCTTGGTGAGACTTCTGTCCGAAGTATGAAGAATCATCGAGATCGCTCTTTTCGAGCGAGCTAGTGCGAGAAACACGTTATCTGGTGTTTTCACCACTCCACAGTGCGTTTGATATGCAGAACAGTAGATACCTTGGTTTTCGTGGGGTTTCAAGCTGAGATATGCAGTTTCTGCGATAATCTTGTGGAGACTTCTGTCCGAAGTATGCAGAATCATCGACATCGCTCGTTTCGAGCTACTGAATGCGAGAAACACGTTTTCTGGGGTTTTCACCACTCCACAGTGCGTTTGATATGCAGAACACAGCGATATCTTGGTTTTCGTGGGGTTTCAAGCTGAGATATGCATTTTTTACGATAATCCTGGTGAGACTTCTGTCAGAAGTATGCAGAATCTTCGAGAACGCTCTTTTCGAGCTACTTAATGCGCGAAACACGTTTTCAGGTGTTTTCACCACTCCACGGTACGTTTGATGTGCAGAACCGGAGATAACTCGGTTTTCGTCGGGTTTCAAGCTGAGATATGCATTTTCTAAGATAAACTTGGTGAGACTTCTGTCAGAAGTATGCAGTATCTTCGAGAACGCTGTTTTCGAGCTATTTAATGCGAGAAACACGTTTTCTGGTTTTTTCACCACTCCACAGTGCGTTTGATATGCAGAACCGGCGACATCTTGGTTTTCGTGGGGTTTCAAGCTGAGATATGCATTTTCTGCGATAATCTTGGTGAGACTTCTGTCCGAAGTATGCAGAATCATCGAGATCGCTCTTCTCGAGCTATTTAATGCGAGAAACACGTTATCTGGTGTTTTCACCACTCCACAGTGCGTTTGATATGCAGAACCAGCGATATCTTGGCTTTCGTGGGGTTTCAAGCTGAGATATGCATTTTTGACGATAATCTTGGTGAGACTTCTGTCCGAAGTATGAAGAATCATCGAGATCGCTCTACTCGAGCTATTTAATGCGAGAAACACGTTTTCTGGGGTTTTCACCACTCCACAGTGCGTTTGATATGCAGAACACAGCGATATCTTGGTTTTCGTGGGGTTTCAACCTGAGATATGCATTTTTTACGATAATCTTGGTGAGACTTCTGTCCGAAGTATGAAGAATCATCGAGATCGCTCTACTCGAGCTATTTAATGCGAGAAACACGTTTTCTGGTGTATTCACCACTCCACGGTACGTTTGATGTGCAGAACCGGAGATAACTCGGTTTTCGACGGGTTTCAAGCTGAGGTATGCATTTTCTACGATAATCTTGGTGAGACTTCTGTCAGAAGTATGCACTATCTTCGAGATCGACCTTTTCGAGCTACTTAATGCACGAAACACGTTTTCCGGTGTTTTCACCACTCCACAGTACGTTTGGAATGCTGAACCGGATATATCTTGGTTTCGGTCGGATTTCAAGCTGAGATATGCATTTTCTACGATAATCCTGGTGGACTTCTGTCAGAAGTATGCAGAATCTTCGAGAACGCTCATTTCGAGCTACTTAATGCGCGAAACACGTTTGCTGGTGTTTTCACCACTCGACGGTACGTTTGATGTGCAGAACCGGAGATAACTCGGTTTTCGTCGGGTTTCAAGCTGAGATATGCATTTTCTAAGATAAACTTGGTGAGACTTCTGTCAGAAGTATGCAGGATCTTCGAGAACGCTCTTTTCGAGCTACTTAATGCGAGAAACACGTTTTCTGGTGTTTTCACCACTCCACAGTGCGTTTGATATGCAGAACCGGCGACATCTTGGTTTTCGTGGGGTTTCAAGCTGAGATATGCATTTTCTGCGATAATCTTGGTGAGACTTCTGTCCGAAGTATGCAGAATCATCGAGATCGCTCTTCTCGAGCTATTTAATGCGAGAAACACGTAATCTGGTGTTTTCACCACTCCACAGTGCGTTTGATATGCAGTACCAGCGATATCTTGGTTTTCGTGCGGTTTCAAGCTGAGATATGCATTTTCTGCGATAATCTTGGTGAGACTTCTGTCCGAAGTATGCTGAATCATCGAGATCGCTCTTTTCGAGCGAGCTAGTGCGAGAAACACGTTATCTGGTGTTTTCACCACTCCACAGTGCGTTTGATATGCAGAACAGTAGATACCTTGGTTTTCGTGGGGTTTCAAGCTGAGATATGCAGTTTCTGCGATAATCTTGTGGAGACTTCTGTCCGAAGTATGCAGAATCATCGACATCGCTCGTTTCGAGCTACTGAATGCGAGAAACACGATATCTGGTGTATTCACCACTCCACAGTGCGTTGGATATGCAGAACCGGAGATATTTTGGTTTTCGTCGGGTTTCAAGCTGAGATATGCATTTTCTACGATAAGCTTGGTAAAACATCTGTCCGAAGTATGCAGAAACATCGAGAGCGCTCTTTTCGAGCTATTTAATGCGAGAAACACGTTTTCTGGGGGTTTCACCACTCCACAGTTCGTTGGATATGCAGAACAGTAGATATCTTGGTTTTCGTGGGGTTTCAAGCAGAGATATGCATTTTCTACGATAATCCTGGTGGACGTCTGTCAGAAGTATGCAGAATCTTCGAGAACGCTCTTTTCGAGCTACTTAATGCGCGAAACACGTTTTCTGGGGTTTTGGCCTCTCCACGGTACCTTTGATGTGCAGAACAGGAGATAACTCGTTGTTCTTCGGGTTTCAAGCTGAGATATGCATTTTCTACGATAATCTTGGTGAGACTTCTGTCCGAAGTATGAAGAATCATCGAGATCGCTCTATTCGAGCTATTTAATGCGAGAAACACATTTTCTGCGGTTTTCACCACTCCACAGTTCGTTTGATATGCTGAACACAGCGATATCTTGGTTTTCGTGGGGTTTCAAGCTGAGATATGCATCTTTTACTATAATTTTGGTGAGACTTCTGTCCGAAGTATGCAGAATCATCGAGATCGCTCGTTCCGAGCTATTTAATGCGAGACACACGTTTTCTGGTGTTTTCACCGCTCCACGGTACGTTTGATGTGCAGAACCGGAGATAACTCGGTTATCGACGGGTTTCAAGCTGAGATATGCATTTTCTAAGATAATCTTGGTGAGACTTCTGTCAGAAGTATGCAGGATCTTCGAGAACGCTCTTTTCGAGCTACTTAATGCGCGAAACACGTTTTCTGGTGTTTTCACCACTCTACGGTACGTTTGATGTGCAGAACCGGAGATAACTCGGTTTTCGTCGGGTTTCAAGCTGAGATATGCATTTTCTAAGATAATCTTGGTGAGACTTCTGTCAGAAGTATGCAGGATCTTCGAGAACGCTCTTTTCGAGCTACTTAATGCGAGAAACACGTTTTCTGGTGTTTTCACCACTCCACAGTGCGTTTGATATGCAGTACCGGCGACATTTTGGTTTTCGTGGGGTTTCAAGCTGAGAGATGCATTTTCTGCGATAATCTTGGTGAGACTTCTGTCCGAAGTATGCAGAATCATCGAGATCGCTCTTTTCGAGCTATTTAATGCGAGAAACACGTTATCTGGTGTTTTCACCACTCCACAGTGCGTTTGATATGCAGAACCAGAGATATCTTGGCTTTCGTGAGGTTTCAAGCTGAGATATGCATTTTTTACGATAATCTTGGTGAGACTTCTGTCCGAAGTATGAAGAATCATCGAGATCGCTCTACTCGAGCTATTTAATGCGAGAAACACGTTTTCTGGGGTTTCCACCACTCCACAGTGCGTTTGATATGCAGAACACAGCGATATCTTGGTTTTCGTGGGGTTTCAAGATGAGATATGCATTTTCTACGATAATCTTGGTGAGACTTCTGTCCGAAGTATGAAGAATCATCGAGATCGCTCTACTCGAGCTATTTAATGCGAGAAACACGTTTTCTGGGGTTTTCACCACTCCACAGTGCGTTTGATATGCAGAACACAGCGATATCTTGGTTTTCGTGGGGTTTCAAGCTGAGATATGCATTTTTTACGATAATCCTGGTGAGACTTCTGTCAGAAGTATGCAGAATCTTCGAGAACGCTCTTTTCGAGCTACTTAATGCGCGAAACACGTTTTCTGGTGTTTTCACCACTCCACGGTACGTTTGATGTGCAGAACCGGAGATAACTCGGTTTTCGTCGGGTTTCAAGCTGAGATATGCATTTTCTAAGATAAACTTGGTGAGACTTCTGTCAGAAGTGTGCAGGATCTTCGAGAACGCTCTTTTCGAGCTATTTAATGCGAGAAACACGTTATCTGGTGTTTTTACCACTCCACAGTGCGTTTGATATGCAGAACCAGCGATATCTTGGCTTTCGTGGGGTTTCAAGCTGAGAAATGCATTTTCTACGATAAGCTTGGTAAAACATCTGTCCGAAGTATGAAGAATCATCGAGATCGCTCTACTCGAGCTATTTAATGCGAGAAACACGTTATCTGGGGGTTTCACCACTCCACAGTTCGTTGGATATGCAGAACAGTAGATATCTTGGTTTTCGTGGGGTTTCAAGCAGAGATATGCATTTTCTGCGATAATCTTGGTGAGACTTCTGTCAGAATTATGCAGAATCTTCGAGAACGCTCTCTTCGAGCTACTTAATGCGCGAAACACGTTTTCTGGTGTTTTCACCACTCCACAGTGCGTTTGATATGCAGAACAGTAGATATCTTGCTTTCGTGGGGTTTCAAGCTGAGATATGCATTTTCTGCGATAATCTTGTTGAGACTTCTGTCCGAAGTATGCAGAATCATCGAGATCGCTTTTTTCGAGCTATTTAGTGCGAGAAACACGTTCTCTGGTTGTTTTCACCACTCCACAGTGCGTTTGATATGCAGAACCGGCGATATCTTGATTTTCGTGGTGTTTCCAGCTGAGATATGCATTTTCTGCGATAATATTGGTGAGACTTCAGTCAGAAGTATGCAGAATCATCTAGATCGCTCTTTTCGAGCTACTTAATGCACGAAACACGTTTTCTTGTGTTTTCACCACTCCACAGTACGTTTGACATGAAGAACCGGAGATATCTTGGTTTCGGTCGGGATTCAAGCTGAGATATGCATTTTCTACGATAATCCTGGTGAGACTTCTGTCAGAATTATGCAGAATCTTCGAGAACGCTCTTTTCGAGCTACTTAATGCGAGAAACACGTTTTCTGGTGTTTTCACCACTCCACAGTGCGTTTGATATGCAGAACCAGCGATATCTTGGTTTTCGTGGGGTTTCAAGATGAGATATGCATTTTCTACGATAATCCTGGTGGACTTCTGTCAGAAGTATGCAGAATCTTCGAGAACGCTCTTTTCGAGCTACTTAATGCGCGAAACACGTTTTCTGGTGTTTTCACCACTCTACGGTAGGTTTGATGTGCAGAACCGGAGATAACTCGGTTTTCGTCGGGTTTCAAGCTGAGATATGCATTTTCTAAGATAATCTTGGTGAGACTTCTGTCAGAAGTATGCAGGATCTTCGAGAACGCTCTTTTCGAGCTACTTAATGCGAGAAACACGTTTTCTGGTGTTTTCACCACTCCACAGTGCGTTTGATATGCAGTACCGTCGACATTTTGGTTTTCGTGGGGTTTCAAGCTGAGATATGCATTTCCTGCGATAATCTTGGTGAGACTCCTGTCCGAAATATGCTGAATCATCGAGATCGCTCTTTTCGAGCTATTTAATGCGAGAACCACGTTCTCTGGTTGTTTTCACCACTCCACAGTGCGTTTGATATGCAGAACAGGCGATATCTTGATTTTCGTGGTGTTTCCAGCTGAGATATGCATTTTCTACGATAATCCTGGTGAGACTTCTGTCAGAAGTATGCAGGATCTTCGAGAACGCTCTTTTCGACCTATTTAATGCACGAAACACGTTTTCAGGTGTTTTCACCACTCCACAGTACGTTTGACATGCAGAACCGGAGATATCTTGGTTTCGGTCGGGTTTCAAGCTGAGATATGCATTTTCTACGATAATCCTGGTGAGACTTCTGTCAGAAGTATGCAGAATCTTCGAGAACGCTCTTTTCGAGCTACTTACTGCGCGAAACACGTTTTCTGGTGTTTTCACCACTCCACGGTACGTTTGATGTGCAGAACCGGAGATAACTCGGTTTTCGTCGGGTTTCAAACTGAGATATGCATTTTCTACGATAATCTTGGTGAGACTTCTGTCAGAAGTATGCAGGATCTTCGAGATCGCTCGTTTCGAGCTATTTAATGCGAGAAACACGTTCTCTGGTTGTTTTCACCACTCCACAGTGCGTTTGATATGCAGAACCGGCGACATCTTTGATTTCGTCGGGGTTCAAGTTGAGATATGCATTTTCTACGATAATCTTGGTGGGTCTTTAGTCAGAAGTATGCAGAATCATCTAGATCGCTCTTTTCGAGCTATTTAATGCGAGAAACACGTTATCTGGTGTTTTCACCACTCCACAGTGCGTTTGATATGCAGAACCGGCGACATCTTTGATTTCGTCGGGGTTCAAGTTGAGATATGCATTTTCTACGATAATCTTGGTGAGACTTCTGTCAGAAGTATGCAGAATCATCGTGATCGGCCTTTTCGAGCTATTTAACGCGAGAAACACGTTCTCTGGTTGTTTTCACCACTCAATAGTGCGTTTGATATGCAGAACCGGCGACATCTTGATTTTCGTGAGGTTTCTAGCTGAGATATGCATTTTCTGCGATAATATTGGTGAGACTTCAGTCTGAAGTATGCAGAATCACCTAGATCGCTCTTTTCGAGCTATTTAATGCGAGAAACACCTTTTCTGGTGTATTCACCACTCCACTGTACGTTTGACATGCAGAACCGGAGATATCTTGGTTTCGGTCGAGTTTCAAGCTGAGATATGCATTTTCTACGATAATATTGGTGAGACCTCTGTCAGAAGTATGCAGAATCTTCGAGAACGCTCTTTTCGAGCTACTTAATGCGAGAAACACGTTATCTGGTTGTTTTCACCACTCCATAGTGCGTTTGATATGCAGAACCGGCGATATCTTGATTTTCGTGGTGTTTCCAGCTGAGATATGCATTTTCTGCGATAATCTTGGTGAGACTTCAGTCAGAAGTGTGCAGAATCATCTAGATCGTTCGTTTCGAGCTATTTAATGCGAGAAATACGTTATCTGGTTGTTTTCACCACTCCATAGTGCGTTTGATATGCAGATCCGGCGACATCTTGATTTTCGTGAGGTTTCTAGCTGAGATATGCATTTTCTGCGATAATATTGGTGAGACTTCAGTCAGAAGTTTCCAGAATCATCTAGATCGCTTGTTTCGAGCTATTTAATGCGAGAAACACGTTTTCTGGTGATTTCACCCCCCCACAGTGCGTTTGATATGCAGAACCGGCGACATCGTGGTTTTCGTCGTGTTTCAAGCTGAGATATGAATTTTCTGCGATAATATTGGTGTGACTTCAGTCTGAAGTATGCAGAATCACCTAGATCGCTCTTTTCGAGCTATTTAATGCGAGAAACACGTTTTCTGGTGTATTCACCACTCCACTGTACGTTTGACATGCAGAACCGGAGATATCTTGGTTTTCGTGAGGTTTCAAGCTGAGATATGCACTTTCTGCGATAATCTTGGTGTTTCATCTATGAGAAGTATGCAGAATCATCGAGAACGCTCTTTTCGAGCTAGTTAATGCGAGAAACTCGTTTTCTGGGGTTTTCACCACTCCACAGTTCGTTGGATATGCAGAACCGGAGATATCTTGCTTTTCGTGTGGTTTCAAGCTGAGATATGCATTTTCTGCGATAATCTTGGTGAGACTTCTGTCCGAAGTATGCTGAAACATCAGGGATTCGCTCTTTTCGAGCTATTTAATGCGAGAAAGACGTTATCTGGTGTTTTCACCACTCCACAGTGCGATTGATATGCAGAATATGCGATATCTTGGTTTTCGTGGGGTTTCAAGCTGAGATTTGCATTTTCTGCGATAATATTGGTGAGACTTCTGTCCGAAGTATGCAGAATTATCGAGATCGCTCTTTTCGAGCTATTTAATGCGAAAAAACAAGTTTTCTGGTGTTTTGACCACTCCACAGTGCGTTTGATATGTAGAGCCGCCGATAACTTGGTTTTCGTGGGGTTTCCAGCTGAAATATGCATTTTCTGCGATAATCTTGGTGTTTCATCTATGAGAAGTATGCAGAATCATCGAGAACTCTCTTTTCGAGCTATTTAATGCGAAAAAACAAGTTTTCTGGTGTTTTGACCACTCCACAGTGCGTTTGATATGTAGAGCCGCCGATAACTTGGTTTTCGTGGGTTTTTCAGCTGAAATATGCATTTTCTGCGATAATCTTGGTGTTTCAACTATGAGAAGTATGCAGAATCATCGAGAACGCTCTT
>CATORF010000616.1:0-72251 GCA_951804975.1 Anthophora plumipes
TGTGCAGAATCACCGAAATCGCTGTTTTCGTGCTTTTGAATGCGAAAAACACGTTTTCTGGTGTTTTCAGCACTCCACAGTGCGTTTGATATGCGGAAACTACGATATCTTCGGTATCGTTGTTGTTTCCAGCTGAGATATGCATCTTCAGTGATAATCTTCACGATTCTGCTGTTACAAGTGTGCAGAATCACCGAAATCGCTGTTTTCGTGCTTTTGAATGCGAAAAACACGTTATCTGGTGTTTTCAACACTCCACAGTGCGTTTGATATGCGGAAACTGCGATATCTTCGGTATCGTTGTTGTTTCCAGCTGAGATATGCACTTTCAGTGATAATCTTCACGATTCTGCTGTTAGAAGTGTGCAGAATCACCGAAAACGCTGTTTTCGTGCTTTTGAATGCGAAAAACACGTTTTCTGGTGTTTTCAGCACTCCACAGTGCGTTTGATATGCGGAAACTACGATATCTTCGGTATCGTTGTTGTTTCCAGCTGAGACATGCATTTTCAGTGATAATCTTCATGATTCTGCTGTTACAAGTGTGCAGAATCACCGAAATCGCTGTTTTCGTGCTATTGAATGCGAAAAACACGTTTTCTGGTGTTTTCAGCACTCCACAGTGCGTTTGATATGCGGAAACTACGATATCTTCGGTATCGTTGTTGTTTCCAGCTGAGACATGCATTTTCAGTGATAATCTTCATGATTCTGCTGTTACAAGTGTGCAGAATCACCGAAATCGCTGTTTTCGTGCTTTTGTATGCGAAAAACACGTTTTCTGGTGTTTTCAGCACTCCACAGTGCGTTTGATATGCGGAAACTGCGATATCTTCGGTATCGTTATTGTTTCCAGCTGAGATATGCACTTTCAGTGATAATCTTCACGATTCTGCTGTAACAAGTGTGCAGAATCACCGAAATCGCTGTTTTCGTGCTTTTGAATGCGAAAAACACGTTTTCTGGTGTTTTCAGCACTCCACAGTGCGTTTGATATGCGGAAACTACGATATCTTCGGTATCGTTGTTGTTTCCAGCTGAGATAAGCACTTTCAGTGATAATCTTCACGATTCTGCTGTTACAAGTGTGCAGAATCACCGAAATCGCTGTTTTCGTGCTTTTGAATGCGAAAAACACGTTTTCTGGTGTTTTCAGCACTCCACAGTGCGTTTGATATGCGGAAACTACGATATCTTCGGTATCGTTGTTGTTTCCAGCTGAGATATGCACTTTCAGTGATAATCTTCACGATGCTGCTGTTACAAGTGTGCAGAATCCCCGAAATCGCTGTTTTCGTGCTTTTGAATGCGAAAAACACGTTTTCTGGTGTTTTCAGCACTCCACAGTGCGTTTGATATGCGGAAACTACGATATCTTCGGTATCGTTGTTGTTTCCAGCTGAGATATGCACTTTCAGTGATAATCTTCACGATTCTGCTGTTACAAGTGTGCAGAATCACCGAAATCGCTGTTTTCGTGCTTTTGAATGCGAAAAACACGTTTTCTGGTGTTTTCAGCACTCCACAGTGCGTTTGATATGCGGAAACTACGATATCTTCGGTATCGTTGTTGTTTCCAGCTGAGATATGCATCTTCAGTGATAATCTTCATGATTCTGCTGTTACAAGTGTGCAGAATCACCGAAATCGCTGTTTTCGTGCTATTGAATGCGAAAAACACGTTTTCTGGTGTTTTCAGCACTCCACAGTGCGTTTGATATGCGGAAACTGCCATATCTTCGGTATCGTTGTTGTTTCCAGCTGAGAAATGCACTTTCAGTGATAATCTTCACGATTCTGCTGTTACAAGTGTGCAGAATCACCGAATTCGCTGTTTTCGTGCTTTTGAATGCGAAAAACACGTTTTCTGGTGTTTTCAGCACTCCACAGTGCGTTTGATATGCGGAAACTACGATATCTTCGGTATCGTTGTTGTTTCCAGCTGAGATATGCACTTTCAGTGATAATCTTCACGATTCTGCTGTTACAAGTGTGCAGAATCACCGAAATCGCTGTTTTCGTGCTTTTGAATGCGAAAAACACGTTTTCTGGTGTTTTCAGCACTCCACAGTGCGTTTGATATGCGGAAACTACGATATCTTCGGTATCGTTGTTGTTTCCAGCTGAGATATGCATCTTCAGTGATAATCTTCATGATTCTGCTGTTACAAGTGTGCAGAATCACCGAAATCGCTGTTTTCGTGCTTTTGTATGCGAAAAACACGTTTTCTGGTGTTTTCAGCACTCCACAGTGCGTTTGATATGCGGAAACTGCGATATCTTCGGTATCGTTATTGTTTCCAGCTGAGATATGCACTTTCAGTGATAATCTTCACGATTCTGCTGTTACAAGTGTGCAGAATCACCGAAATCGCTGTTTTCGTGCTTTTGAATGCGAAAAACACGTTATCTGGTGTTTTCAGCACTCCACAGTGCGTTTGATATGCGGAAACTACGATATCTTCGGTATCGTTGTTGTTTCCAGCTGAGATATGCACTTTCAGTGATAATCTTCACGATTCTGCTGTTACAAGTGTGCAGAATCACCGAAATCGCTGTTTTCGTGCTTTTGAATGCGAAAAACACGTTTTCTGGTGTTTTCAGCACTCCACAGTGCGTTTGATATGCGGAAACTACGATATCTTCGGTATCGTTGTTGTTTCCAGCTGAGATATGCACTTTCAGTGATAATCTTCACGATTCTGCTGTTACAAGTGTGCAGAATCACCGAAATCGCTGTTTTCGTGCTTTTGAATGCGAAAAACACGTTATCTGGTGTTTTCAACACTCCACAGTGCGTTTGATATGCTGAAACTGCGATATCTTCGGTATCGTTGTTGTTTCCAGCTGAGATATGCACTTTCAGTGATAATCTTCACGATTCTGCTGTTAGAAGTGTGCAGAATCACCGAAAACGCTGTTTTCGTGCTTTTGAATGCGAAAAACACGTTTTCTGGTGTTTTCAGCACTCCACAGTGCGTTTGATATGCGGAAACTACGATATCTTCGGTATCGTTGTTGTTTCCAGCTGAGACATGCATTTTCAGTGATAATCTTCATGATTCTGCTGTTACAAGTGTGCAGAATCACCGAAATCGCTGTTTTCGTGCTATTGAATGCGAAAAACACGTTTTCTGGTGTTTTCAGCACTCCACAGTGCGTTTGATATGCGGAAACTGCCATATCTTCGGTATCGTTGTTGTTTCCAGCTGAGAAATGCACTTTCAGTGATAATCTTCACGATTCTGCTGTTACAAGTGTGCAGAATCACCGAATTCGCTGTTTTCGTGCTTTTGAATGCGAAAAACACGTTTTCTGGTGTTTTCAGCACTCCACAGTGCGTTTGATATGCGGAAACTACGATATCTTCGGTATCGTTGTTGTTTCCAGCTGAGATATGCACTTTCAGTGATAATCTTCACGATTCTGCTATTACAAGTGTGCAGAATCACCGAAATCGCTGTTTTCGTGCTTTTGAATGCGAAAAACACGTTTTCTGGTGTTTTCAGCACTCCACAGTGCGTTTGATATGCGGAAACTACGATATCTTCGGTATCGTTGTTGTTTCCAGCTGAGATATGCATCTTCAGTGATAATCTTCATGATTCTGCTGTTACAAGTGTGCAGAATCACCGAAATCGCTGTTTTCGTGCTTTTGTATGCGAAAAACACGTTTTCTGGTGTTTTCAGCACTCCACAGTGCGTTTGATATGCGGAAACTGCGATATCTTCGGTATCGTTATTGTTTCCAGCTGAGATATGCACTTTCAGTGATAATCTTCACGATTCTGCTGTTACAAGTGTGCAGAATCACCGAAATCGCTGTTTTCGTGCTTTTGAATGCGAAAAACACGTTATCTGGTGTTTTCAGCACTCCACAGTGCGTTTGATATGCGGAAACTACGATATCTTCGGTATCGTTGTTGTTTCCAGCTGAGATATGCACTTTCAGTGATAATCTTCACGATTCTGCTGTTACAAGTGTGCAGAATCACCGAAATCGCTGTTTTCGTGCTTTTGAATGCGAAAAACACGTTTTCTGGTGTTTTCAGCACTCCACAGTGCGTTTGATATGCGGAAACTACGATATCTTCGGTATCGTTGTTGTTTCCAGCTGAGATATGCACTTTCAGTGATAATCTTCACGATTCTGCTGTTACAAGTGTGCAGAATCACCGAAATCGCTGTTTTCGTGCTTTTGAATGCGAAAAACACGTTATCTGGTGTTTTCAACACTCCACAGTGCGTTTGATATGCGGAAACTGCGATATCTACGGTATCGTTGTTGTTTTCAGCTGAGATATGCACTTTCAGTGATAATCTTCACGATTCTGCTGTTAGAAGTGTGCAGAATCACCGAAAACGCTGTTTTCGTGCTTTTGAATGCGAAAAACACGTTTTCTGGTGTTTTCAGCACTCCACAGTGCGTTTGATATGCGGAAACCACGATATCTTCGGTATCGTTGTTGTTTCCAGCTGAGATATGCACTTTCACTGATAATCTTCACGATTCTGCTGTTACAAGTGTGCAGAATCACCGAATTCGCTGTTTTCGTGCTTTTGAATGCGAAAAACACGTTTTCTGGTGTTTTCAGCACTCCACAGTGCGTTTGATATGCGGAAACTACGATATCTTCGGTATCGTTGTTGTTTCCAGCTGAGATATGCACTTTCAGTGATAATCTTCACGATTCTGCTGTTACAAGTGTGCAGAATCACCGAAATCGCTGTTTTCGTGCTTTTGAATGCGAAAAACACGTTTTCTGGTGTTTTCAGCACTCCACAGTGCGTTTGATATGCGGAAACTACGATATCTTCGGTATCGTTGTTGTTTCCAGCTGAGATATGCATCTTCAGTGATAATCTTCATGATTCTGCTGTTACAAGTGTGCAGAATCACCGAAATCGCTGTTTTCGTGCTTTTGTATGCGAAAAACACGTTTTCTGGTGTTTTCAGCACTCCACAGTGCGTTTGATATGCGGAAACTGCGATATCTTCGGTATCGTTATTGTTTCCAGCTGAGATATGCACTTTCAGTGATAATCTTCACGATTCTGCTGTTACAAGTGTGCAGAATCACCGAAATCGCTGTTTTCGTGCTTTTGAATGCGAAAAACACGTTATCTGGTGTTTTCAGCACTCCACAGTGCGTTTGATATGCGGAAACTACGATATCTTCGGTATCGTTGTTGTTTCCAGCTGAGATATGCACTTTCAGTGATAATCTTCACGATTCTGCTGTTACAAGTGTGCAGAATCACCGAAATCGCTGTTTTCGTGCTTTTGAATGCGAAAAACACGTTTTCTGGTGTTTTCAGCACTCCACAGTGCGTTTGATATGCGGAAACTACGATATCTTCGGTATCGTTGTTGTTTCCAGCTGAGATATGCACTTTCAGTGATAATCTTCACGATTCTGCTGTTACAAGTGTGCAGAATCACCGAAATCGCTGTTTTCGTGCTTTTGAATGCGAAAAACACGTTATCTGGTGTTTTCAACACTCCACAGTGCGTTTGATATGCTGAAACTGCGATATCTTCGGTATCGTTGTTGTTTCCAGCTGAGATATGCACTTTCAGTGATAATCTTCACGATTCTGCTGTTAGAAGTGTGCAGAATCACCGAAAACGCTGTTTTCGTGCTTTTGAATGCGAAAAACACGTTTTCTGGTGTTTTCAGCACTCCACAGTGCGTTTGATATGCGGAAACTACGATATCTTCGGTATCGTTGTTGTTTCCAGCTGAGACATGCATTTTCAGTGATAATCTTCATGATTCTGCTGTTACAAGTGTGCAGAATCACCGAAATCGCTGTTTTCGTGCTATTGAATGCGAAAAACACGTTTTCTGGTGTTTTCAGCACTCCACAGTGCGTTTGATATGCGGAAACTACGATATCTTCGGTATCGTTGTTGTTTCCAGCTGAGATATGCACTTTCAGTGATAATCTTCACGATGCTGCTGTTACAAGTGTGCAGAATCCCCGAAATCGCTGTTTTCGTGCTTTTGAATGCGAAAAACACGTTTTCTGGTGTTTTCAGCACTCCACAGTGCGTTTGATATGCGGAAACTACGATATCTTCGGTATCGTTGTTGTTTCCAGCTGAGATATGCACTTTCAGTGATAATCTTCACGATTCTGCTGTTACAAGTGTGCAGAATCACCGAAATCGCTGTTTTCGTGCTTTTGAATGCGAAAAACACGTTTTCTGGTGTTTTCAGCACTCCACAGTGCGTTTGATATGCGGAAACTACGATATCTTCGGTATCGTTGTTGTTTCCAGCTGAGATATGCATCTTCAGTGATAATCTTCATGATTCTGCTGTTACAAGTGTGCAGAATCACCGAAATCGCTGTTTTCGTGCTATTGAATGCGAAAAACACGTTTTCTGGTGTTTTCAGCACTCCACAGTGCGTTTGATATGCGGAAACTGCCATATCTTCGGTATCGTTGTTGTTTCCAGCTGAGAAATGCACTTTCAGTGATAATCTTCACGATTCTGCTGTTACAAGTGTGCAGAATCACCGAATTCGCTGTTTTCGTGCTTTTGAATGCGAAAAACACGTTTTCTGGTGTTTTCAGCACTCCACAGTGCGTTTGATATGCGGAAACTACGATATCTTCGGTATCGTTGTTGTTTCCAGCTGAGATATGCACTTTCAGTGATAATCTTCACGATTCTGCTGTTACAAGTGTGCAGAATCACCGAAATCGCTGTTTTCGTGCTTTTGAATGCGAAAAACACGTTTTCTGGTGTTTTCAGCACTCCACAGTGCGTTTGATATGCGGAAACTACGATATCTTCGGTATCGTTGTTGTTTCCAGCTGAGATATGCATCTTCAGTGATAATCTTCATGATTCTGCTGTTACAAGTGTGCAGAATCACCGAAATCGCTGTTTTCGTGCTTTTGTATGCGAAAAACACGTTTTCTGGTGTTTTCAGCACTCCACAGTGCGTTTGATATGCGGAAACTGCGATATCTTCGGTATCGTTATTGTTTCCAGCTGAGATATGCACTTTCAGTGATAATCTTCACGATTCTGCTGTTACAAGTGTGCAGAATCACCGAAATCGCTGTTTTCGTGCTTTTGAATGCGAAAAACACGTTATCTGGTGTTTTCAGCACTCCACAGTGCGTTTGATATGCGGAAACTACGATATCTTCGGTATCGTTGTTGTTTCCAGCTGAGATATGCACTTTCAGTGATAATCTTCACGATTCTGCTGTTACAAGTGTGCAGAATCACCGAAATCGCTGTTTTCGTGCTTTTGAATGCGAAAAACACGTTTTCTGGTGTTTTCAGCACTCCACAGTGCGTTTGATATGCGGAAACTACGATATCTTCGGTATCGTTGTTGTTTCCAGCTGAGATATGCACTTTCAGTGATAATCTTCACGATTCTGCTGTTACAAGTGTGCAGAATCACCGAAATCGCTGTTTTCGTGCTTTTGAATGCGAAAAACACGTTATCTGGTGTTTTCAACACTCCACAGTGCGTTTGATATGCTGAACCTGCGATATCTTCGGTATCGTTGTTGTTTCCAGCTGAGATATGCACTTTCAGTGATAATCTTCACGATTCTGCTGTTAGAAGTGTGCAGAATCACCGAAAACGCTGTTTTCGTGCTTTTGAATGCGAAAAACACGTTTTCTGGTGTTTTCAGCACTCCACAGTGCGTTTGATATGCGGAAACTACGATATCTTCGGTATCGTTGTTGTTTCCAGCTGAGACATGCATTTTCAGTGATAATCTTCATGATTCTGCTGTTACAAGTGTGCAGAATCACCGAAATCGCTGTTTTCGTGCTATTGAATGCGAAAAACACGTTTTCTGGTGTTTTCAGCACTCCACAGTGCGTTTGATATGCGGAAACTGCCATATCTTCGGTATCGTTGTTGTTTCCAGCTGAGAAATGCACTTTCAGTGATAATCTTCACGATTCTGCTGTTACAAGTGTGCAGAATCACCGAATTCGCTGTTTTCGTGCTTTTGAATGCGAAAAACACGTTTTCTGGTGTTTTCAGCACTCCACAGTGCGTTTGATATGCGGAAACTACGATATCTTCGGTATCGTCGTTGTTTCCAGCTGAGATATGCACTTTCAGTGATAATCTTCACGATTCTGCTATTACAAGTGTGCAGAATCACCGAAATCGCTGTTTTCGTGCTTTTGAATGCGAAAAACACGTTTTCTGGTGTTTTCAGCACTCCACAGTGCGTTTGATATGCGGAAACTACGATATCTTCGGTATCGTTGTTGTTTCCAGCTGAGATATGCATCTTCAGTGATAATCTTCATGATTCTGCTGTTACAAGTGTGCAGAATCACCGAAATCGCTGTTTTCGTGCTTTTGTATGCGAAAAACACGTTTTCTGGTGTTTTCAGCACTCCACAGTGCGTTTGATATGCGGAAACTGCGATATCTTCGGTATCGTTATTGTTTCCAGCTGAGATATGCACTTTCAGTGATAATCTTCACGATTCTGCTGTTACAAGTGTGCAGAATCACCGAAATCGCTGTTTTCGTGCTTTTGAATGCGAAAAACACGTTATCTGGTGTTTTCAGCACTCCACAGTGCGTTTGATATGCGGAAACTACGATATCTTCGGTATCGTTGTTGTTTCCAGCTGAGATATGCACTTTCAGTGATAATCTTCACGATTCTGCTGTTACAAGTGTGCAGAATCACCGAAATCGCTGTTTTCGTGCTTTTGAATGCGAAAAACACGTTTTCTGGTGTTTTCAGCACTCCACAGTGCGTTTGATATGCGGAAACTACGATATCTTCGGTATCGTTGTTGTTTCCAGCTGAGATATGCACTTTCAGTGATAATCTTCACGATTCTGCTGTTACAAGTGTGCAGAATCACCGAAATCGCTGTTTTCGTGCTTTTGAATGCGAAAAACACGTTATCTGGTGTTTTCAACACTCCACAGTGCGTTTGATATGCGGAAACTGCGATATCTTCGGTATCGTTGTTGTTTTCAGCTGAGATATGCACTTTCAGTGATAATCTTCACGATTCTGCTGTTAGAAGTGTGCAGAATCACCGAAAACGCTGTTTTCGTGCTTTTGAATGCGAAAAACACGTTTTCTGGTGTTTTCAGCACTCCACAGTGCGTTTGATATGCGGAAACCACGATATCTTCGGTATCGTTGTTGTTTCCAGCTGAGATATGCACTTTCACTGATAATCTTCACGATTCTGCTGTTACAAGTGTGCAGAATCACCGAATTCGCTGTTTTCGTGCTTTTGAATGCGAAAAACACGTTTTCTGGTGTTTTCAGCACTCCACAGTGCGTTTGATATGCGGAAACTACGATATCTTCGGTATCGTTGTTGTTTCCAGCTGAGATATGCACTTTCAGTGATAATCTTCACGATTCTGCTGTTACAAGTGTGCAGAATCACCGAAATCGCTGTTTTCGTGCTTTTGAATGCGAAAAACACGTTTTCTGGTGTTTTCAGCACTCCACAGTGCGTTTGATATGCGGAAACTACGATATCTTCGGTATCGTTGTTGTTTCCAGCTGAGATATGCATCTTCAGTGATAATCTTCATGATTCTGCTGTTACAAGTGTGCAGAATCACCGAAATCGCTGTTTTCGTGCTTTTGTATGCGAAAAACACGTTTTCTGGTGTTTTCAGCACTCCACAGTGCGTTTGATATGCGGAAACTGCGATATCTTCGGTATCGTTATTGTTTCCAGCTGAGATATGCACTTTCAGTGATAATCTTCACGATTCTGCTGTTACAAGTGTGCAGAATCACCGAAATCGCTGTTTTCGTGCTTTTGAATGCGAAAAACACGTTATCTGGTGTTTTCAGCACTCCACAGTGCGTTTGATATGCGGAAACTACGATATCTTCGGTATCGTTGTTGTTTCCAGCTGAGATATGCACTTTCAGTGATAATCTTCACGATTCTGCTGTTACAAGTGTGCAGAATCACCGAAATCGCTGTTTTCGTGCTTTTGAATGCGAAAAACACGTTTTCTGGTGTTTTCAGCACTCCACAGTGCGTTTGATATGCGGAAACTACGATATCTTCGGTATCGTTGTTGTTTCCAGCTGAGATATGCACTTTCAGTGATAATCTTCACGATTCTGCTGTTACAAGTGTGCAGAATCACCGAAATCGCTGTTTTCGTGCTTTTGAATGCGAAAAACACGTTATCTGGTGTTTTCAACACTCCACAGTGCGTTTGATATGCTGAAACTGCGATATCTTCGGTATCGTTGTTGTTTCCAGCTGAGATATGCACTTTCAGTGATAATCTTCACGATTCTGCTGTTAGAAGTGTGCAGAATCACCGAAAACGCTGTTTTCGTGCTTTTGAATGCGAAAAACACGTTTTCTGGTGTTTTCAGCACTCCACAGTGCGTTTGATATGCGGAAACTACGATATCTTCGGTATCGTTGTTGTTTCCAGCTGAGACATGCATTTTCAGTGATAATCTTCATGATTCTGCTGTTACAAGTGTGCAGAATCACCGAAATCGCTGTTTTCGTGCTATTGAATGCGAAAAACACGTTTTCTGGTGTTTTCAGCACTCCACAGTGCGTTTGATATGCGGAAACTACGATATCTTCGGTATCGTTGTTGTTTCCAGCTGAGACATGCACTTTCAGTGATAATCTTCATGATTCTGCTGTTACAAGTGTGCAGAATCACCGAAATCGCTGTTTTCGTGCTATTGAATGCGAAAAACACGTTTTCTGGTGTTTTCAGCACTCCACAGTGCGTTTGATATGCGGAAACTGCCATATCTTCGGTATCGTTGTTGTTTCCAGCTGAGAAATGCACTTTCAGTGATAATCTTCACGATTCTGCTGTTACAAGGGTGCAGAATCACCGAATTCGCTGTTTTCGTGCTTTTGAATGCGAAAAACACGTTTTCTGGTGTTTTCAGCACTCCACAGTGCGTTTGATATGCGGAAACTACGATATCTTCGGTATCGTTGTTGTTTCCAGCTGAGATATGCACTTTCAGTGATAATCTTCACGATTCTGCTATTACAAGTGTGCAGAATCACCGAAATCGCTGTTTTCGTGCTTTTGAATGCGAAAAACACGTTTTCTGGTGTTTTCAGCACTCCACAGTGCGTTTGATATGCGGAAACTACGATATCTTCGGTATCGTTGTTGTTTCCAGCTGAGATATGCATCTTCAGTGATAATCTTCATGATTCTGCTGTTACAAGTGTGCAGAATCACCGAAATCGCTGTTTTCGTGCTTTTGTATGCGAAAAACACGTTTTCTGGTGTTTTCAGCACTCCACAGTGCGTTTGATATGCGGAAACTGCGATATCTTCGGTATCGTTATTGTTTCCAGCTGAGATATGCACTTTCAGTGATAATCTTCACGATTCTGCTGTTACAAGTGTGCAGAATCACCGAAATCGCTGTTTTCGTGCTTTTGAATGCGAAAAACACGTTATCTGGTGTTTTCAGCACTCCACAGTGCGTTTGATATGCGGAAACTACGATATCTTCGGTATCGTTGTTGTTTCCAGCTGAGATATGCACTTTCAGTGATAATCTTCACGATTCTGCTGTTACAAGTGTGCAGAATCACCGAAATCGCTGTTTTCGTGCTTTTGAATGCGAAAAACACGTTTTCTGGTGTTTTCAGCACTCCACAGTGCGTTTGATATGCGGAAACTACGATATCTTCGGTATCGTTGTTGTTTCCAGCTGAGATATGCACTTTCAGTGATAATCTTCACGATTCTGCTGTTAGAAGTGTGCAGAATCACCGAAAACGCTGTTTTCGTGCTTTTGAATGCGAAAAACACGTTTTCTGGTGTTTTCAGCACTCCACAGTGCGTTTGATATGCGGAAACTACGATATCTTCGGTATCGTTGTTGTTTCCAGCTGAGACATGCATTTTCAGTGATAATCTTCATGATTCTGCTGTTACAAGTGTGCAGAATCACCGAAATCGCTGTTTTCGTGCTATTGAATGCGAAAAACACGTTTTCTGGTGTTTTCAGCACTCCACAGTGCGTTTGATATGCGGAAACTGCCATATCTTCGGTATCGTTGTTGTTTCCAGCTGAGAAATGCACTTTCAGTGATAATCTTCACGATTCTGCTGTTACAAGTGTGCAGAATCACCGAATTCGCTGTTTTCGTGCTTTTGAATGCGAAAAACACGTTTTCTGGTGTTTTCAGCACTCCACAGTGCGTTTGATATGCGGAAACTACGATATCTTCGGTATCGTTGTTGTTTCCAGCTGAGATATGCACTTTCAGTGATAATCTTCACGATTCTGCTATTACAAGTGTGCAGAATCACCGAAATCGCTGTTTTCGTGCTTTTGAATGCGAAAAACACGTTTTCTGGTGTTTTCAGCACTCCACAGTGCGTTTGATATGCGGAAACTACGATATCTTCGGTATCGTTGTTGTTTCCAGCTGAGATATGCATCTTCAGTGATAATCTTCATGATTCTGCTGTTACAAGTGTGCAGAATCACCGAAATCGCTGTTTTCGTGCTTTTGTATGCGAAAAACACGTTTTCTGGTGTTTTCAGCACTCCACAGTGCGTTTGATATGCGGAAACTGCGATATCTTCGGTATCGTTATTGTTTCCAGCTGAGATATGCACTTTCAGTGATAATCTTCACGATTCTGCTGTTACAAGTGTGCAGAATCACCGAAATCGCTGTTTTCGTGCTTTTGAATGCGAAAAACACGTTATCTGGTGTTTTCAGCACTCCACAGTGCGTTTGATATGCGGAAACTACGATATCTTCGGTATCGTTGTTGTTTCCAGCTGAGATATGCACTTTCAGTGATAATCTTCACGATTCTGCTGTTACAAGTGTGCAGAATCACCGAAATCGCTGTTTTCGTGCTTTTGAATGCGAAAAACACGTTTTCTGGTGTTTTCAGCACTCCACAGTGCGTTTGATATGCGGAAACTACGATATCTTCGGTATCGTTGTTGTTTCCAGCTGAGATATGCACTTTCAGTGATAATCTTCACGATTCTGCTGTTACAAGTGTGCAGAATCACCGAAATCGCTGTTTTCGTGCTTTTGAATGCGAAAAACACGTTATCTGGTGTTTTCAACACTCCACAGTGCGTTTGATATGCGGAAACTGCGATATCTTCGGTATCGTTGTTGTTTTCAGCTGAGATATGCACTTTCAGTGATAATCTTCACGATTCTGCTGTTAGAAGTGTGCAGAATCACCGAAAACGCTGTTTTCGTGCTTTTGAATGCGAAAAACACGTTTTCTGGTGTTTTCAGCACTCCACAGTGCGTTTGATATGCGGAAACCACGATATCTTCGGTATCGTTGTTGTTTCCAGCTGAGATATGCACTTTCACTGATAATCTTCACGATTCTGCTGTTACAAGTGTGCAGAATCACCGAATTCGCTGTTTTCGTGCTTTTGAATGCGAAAAACACGTTTTCTGGTGTTTTCAGCACTCCACAGTGCGTTTGATATGCGGAAACTACGATATCTTCGGTATCGTTGTTGTTTCCAGCTGAGATATGCACTTTCAGTGATAATCTTCACGATTCTGCTGTTACAAGTGTGCAGAATCACCGAAATCGCTGTTTTCGTGCTTTTGAATGCGAAAAACACGTTTTCTGGTGTTTTCAGCACTCCACAGTGCGTTTGATATGCGGAAACTACGATATCTTCGGTATCGTTGTTGTTTCCAGCTGAGATATGCATCTTCAGTGATAATCTTCATGATTCTGCTGTTACAAGTGTGCAGAATCACCGAAATCGCTGTTTTCGTGCTTTTGTATGCGAAAAACACGTTTTCTGGTGTTTTCAGCACTCCACAGTGCGTTTGATATGCGGAAACTGCGATATCTTCGGTATCGTTATTGTTTCCAGCTGAGATATGCACTTTCAGTGATAATCTTCACGATTCTGCTGTTACAAGTGTGCAGAATCACCGAAATCGCTGTTTTCGTGCTTTTGAATGCGAAAAACACGTTATCTGGTGTTTTCAGCACTCCACAGTGCGTTTGATATGCGGAAACTACGATATCTTCGGTATCGTTGTTGTTTCCAGCTGAGATATGCACTTTCAGTGATAATCTTCACGATTCTGCTGTTACAAGTGTGCAGAATCACCGAAATCGCTGTTTTCGTGCTTTTGAATGCGAAAAACACGTTTTCTGGTGTTTTCAGCACTCCACAGTGCGTTTGATATGCGGAAACTACGATATCTTCGGTATCGTTGTTGTTTCCAGCTGAGATATGCACTTTCAGTGATAATCTTCACGATTCTGCTGTTACAAGTGTGCAGAATCACCGAAATCGCTGTTTTCGTGCTTTTGAATGCGAAAAACACGTTATCTGGTGTTTTCAACACTCCACAGTGCGTTTGATATGCTGAAACTGCGATATCTTCGGTATCGTTGTTGTTTCCAGCTGAGATATGCACTTTCAGTGATAATCTTCACGATTCTGCTGTTAGAAGTGTGCAGAATCACCGAAAACGCTGTTTTCGTGCTTTTGAATGCGAAAAACACGTTTTCTGGTGTTTTCAGCACTCCACAGTGCGTTTGATATGCGGAAACTACGATATCTTCGGTATCGTTGTTGTTTCCAGCTGAGACATGCATTTTCAGTGATAATCTTCATGATTCTGCTGTTACAAGTGTGCAGAATCACCGAAATCGCTGTTTTCGTGCTATTGAATGCGAAAAACACGTTTTCTGGTGTTTTCAGCACTCCACAGTGCGTTTGATATGCGGAAACTACGATATCTTCGGTATCGTTGTTGTTTCCAGCTGAGACATGCACTTTCAGTGATAATCTTCATGATTCTGCTGTTACAAGTGTGCAGAATCACCGAAATCGCTGTTTTCGTGCTATTGAATGCGAAAAACACGTTTTCTGGTGTTTTCAGCACTCCACAGTGCGTTTGATATGCGGAAACTGCCATATCTTCGGTATCGTTGTTGTTTCCAGCTGAGAAATGCACTTTCAGTGATAATCTTCACGATTCTGCTGTTACAAGTGTGCAGAATCACCGAATTCGCTGTTTTCGTGCTTTTGAATGCGAAAAACACGTTTTCTGGTGTTTTCAGCACTCCACAGTGCGTTTGATATGCGGAAACTACGATATGTTCGGTATCGTTGTTGTTTCCAGCTGAGATATGCACTTTCAGTGATAATCTTCACGATTCTGCTATTACAAGTGTGCAGAATCACCGAAATCGCTGTTTTCGTGCTTTTGAATGCGAAAAACACGTTTTCTGGTGTTTTCAGCACTCCACAGTGCGTTTGATATGCGGAAACTACGATATCTTCGGTATCGTTGTTGTTTCCAGCTGAGATATGCATCTTCAGTGATAATCTTCATGATTCTGCTGTTACAAGTGTGCAGAATCACCGAAATCGCTGTTTTCGTGCTTTTGTATGCGAAAAACACGTTTTCTGGTGTTTTCAGCACTCCACAGTGCGTTTGATATGCGGAAACTGCGATATCTTCGGTATCGTTATTGTTTCCAGCTGAGATATGCACTTTCAGTGATAATCTTCACGATTCTGCTGTTACAAGTGTGCAGAATCACCGAAATCGCTGTTTTCGTGCTTTTGAATGCGAAAAACACGTTATCTGGTGTTTTCAGCACTCCACAGTGCGTTTGATATGCGGAAACTACGATATCTTCGGTATCGTTGTTGTTTCCAGCTGAGATATGCACTTTCAGTGATAATCTTCACGATTCTGCTGTTACAAGTGTGCAGAATCACCGAAATCGCTGTTTTCGTGCTTTTGAATGCGAAAAACACGTTTTCTGGTGTTTTCAGCACTCCACAGTGCGTTTGATATGCGGAAACTACGATATCTTCGGTATCGTTGTTGTTTCCAGCTGAGATATGCACTTTCAGTGATAATCTTCACGATTCTGCTGTTACAAGTGTGCAGAATCACCGAAATCGCTGTTTTCGTGCTTTTGAATGCGAAAAACACGTTATCTGGTGTTTTCAACACTCCACAGTGCGTTTGATATGCGGAAACTGCGATATCTTCGGTATCGTTGTTGTTTTCAGCTGAGATATGCACTTTCAGTGATAATCTTCACGATTCTGCTGTTAGAAGTGTGCAGAATCACCGAAAACGCTGTTTTCGTGCTTTTGAATGCGAAAAACACGTTTTCTGGTGTTTTCAGCACTCCACAGTGCGTTTGATATGCGGAAACCACGATATCTTCGGTATCGTTGTTGTTTCCAGCTGAGATATGCACTTTCACTGATAATCTTCACGATTCTGCTGTTACAAGTGTGCAGAATCACCGAAATCGCTGTTTTCGTGCTTTTGAATGCGAAAAACACGTTTTCTGGTGTTTTCAGCACTCCACAGTGCGTTTGATATGCGGAAACTACGATATCTTCGGTATCGTTGTTGTTTCCAGCTGAGACATGCATTTTCAGTGATAATCTTCATGATTCTGCTGTTACAAGTGTGCAGAATCACCGAAATCGCTGTTTTCGTGCTATTGAATGCGAAAAACACGTTTTCTGGTGTTTTCAGCACTCCACAGTGCGTTTGATATGCGGAAACTACGATATCTTCGGTATCGTTGTTGTTTCCAGCTGAGACATGCATTTTCAGTGATAATCTTCATGATTCTGCTGTTACAAGTGTGCAGAATCACCGAAATCGCTGTTTTCGTGCTTTTGTATGCGAAAAACACGTTTTCTGGTGTTTTCAGCACTCCACAGTGCGTTTGATATGCGGAAACTGCGATATCTTCGGTATCGTTATTGTTTCCAGCTGAGATATGCACTTTCAGTGATAATCTTCACGATTCTGCTGTTACAAGTGTGCAGAATCACCGAAATCGCTGTTTTCGTGCTTTTGAATGCGAAAAACACGTTTTCTGGTGTTTTCAGCACTCCACAGTGCGTTTGATATGCGGAAACTACGATATCTTCGGTATCGTTGTTGTTTCCAGCTGAGATATGCACTTTCAGTGATAATCTTCACGATTCTGCTGTTACAAGTGTGCAGAATCACCGAAATCGCTGTTTTCGTGCTTTTGAATGCGAAAAACACGTTTTCTGGTGTTTTCAGCACTCCACAGTGCGTTTGATATGCGGAAACTACGATATCTTCGGTATCGTTGTTGTTTCCAGCTGAGATATGCACTTTCAGTGATAATCTTCACGATTCTGCTGTTACAAGTGTGCAGAATCACCGAAATCGCTGTTTTCGTGCTTTTGAATGCGAAAAACACGTTTTCTGGTGTTTTCAGCACTCCACAGTGCGTTTGATATGCGGAAACTACGATATCTTCGGTATCGTTGTTGTTTCCAGCTGAGACATGCATTTTCAGTGATAATCTTCATGATTCTGCTGTTACAAGTGTGCAGAATCACCGAAATCGCTGTTTTCGTGCTTTTGAATGCGAAAAACACGTTTTCTGGTGTTTTCAGCACTCCACAGTGCGTTTGATATGCGGAAACTACGACATCTTCGGTATCGTTGTTGTTTCCAGCTGAGATATGCACTTTCAGTGATAATCTTCACGATTCTGCTGTTACAAGTGTGCAGAATCACCGAAATCGCTGTTTTCGTGCTTTTGAATGCGAAAAACACGTTTTCTGGTGTTTTCAGCACTCCACAGTGCGTTTGATATGCGGAAACTACGATATCTTCGGTATCGTTGTTGTTTCCAGCTGAGATATGCACTTTCAGTGATAATCTTCACGATTCTGCTGTTACAAGTGTGCAGAATCACCGAAATCGCTGTTTTCGTGCTTTTGAATGCGAAAAACACGTTTTCTGGTGTTTTCAGCACTCCACAGTGCGTTTGATATGCGGAAACTACGATATCTTCGGTATCGTTGTTGTTTCCAGCTGAGATATGCATCTTCAGTGCTAATCTTCATGATTCTGCTGTTACAAGTGTGCAGAATCACCGAAATCGCTGTTTTCGTGCTTTTGTATGCGAAAAACACGTTTTCTGGTGTTTTCAGCACTCCACAGTGCGTTTGATATGCGGAAACTACGATATCTTCGGTATCGTTGTTGTTTCCAGCTGAGATATGCACTTTCAGTGATAATCTTCACGATTCTGCTGTTACAAGTGTGCAGAATCACCGAAATCGCTGTTTTCGTGCTTTTGAATGCGAAAAACACGTTATCTGATGTTTTCAACACTCCACAGTGCGTTTGATATGCGGAAACTGCGATATCTTCGGTATCGTTGTTGTTTCCAGCTGAGATATGCACTTTCAGTGATAATCTTCACGATTCTGCTGTTAGAAGTGTGCAGAATCACCGAAAACGCTGTTTTCGTGCTTTTGAATGCGAAAAACACGTTTTCTGGTGTTTTCAGCACTCCACAGTGCGTTTGATATGCGGAAACCACGATATCTTCGGTATCGTTGTTGTTTCCAGCTGAGATATGCACTTTCACTGATAATCTTCACGATTCTGCTGTTACAAGTGTGCAGAATCACCGAAATCGCTGTTTTCGTGCTTTTGAATGCGAAAAACACGTTTTCTGGTGTTTTCAGCACTCCACAGTGCGTTTGATATGCGGAAACTACGATATCTTCGATATCGTTGTTGTTTCCAGCTGAGACATGCATTTTCAGTGATAATCTTCATGATTCTGCTGTTACAAGTGTGCAGAATCACCGAAATCGCTGTTTTCGTGCTATTGAATGCGAAAAACACGTTTTCTGGTGTTTTCAGCACTCCACAGTGCGTTTGATATGCGGAAACTACGATATCTTCGGTATCGTTGTTGCTTCCAGCTGAGACATGCATTTTCAGTGATAATCTTCATGATTCTGCTGTTACAAGTGTGCAGAATCACCGAAATCGCTGTTTTCGTGCTTTTGTATGCGAAAAACACGTTTTCTGGTGTTTTCAGCACTCCACAGTGCGTTTGATATGCGGAAACTGCGATATCTTCGGTATCGTTATTGTTTCCAGCTGAGATATGCACTTTCAGTGATAATCTTCACGATTCTGCTGTTACAAGTGTGCAGAATCACCGAAATCGCTGTTTTCGTGCTTTTGAATGCGAAAAACACGTTTTCTGGTGTTTTCAGCACTCCACAGTGCGTTTGATATGCGGAAACTACGATATCTTCGGTATCGTTGTTGTTTCCAGCTGAGATATGCACTTTCAGTGATAATCTTCACGATTCTGCTGTTACAAGTGTGCAGAATCACCGAAATCGCTGTTTTCGTGCTTTTGAATGCGAAAAACACGTTTTCTGGTGTTTTCAGCACTCCACAGTGCGTTTGATATGCGGAAACTACGATATCTTCGGTATCGTTGTTGTTTCCAGCTGAGATATGCACTTTCAGTGATAATCTTCACGATTCTGCTGTTACAAGTGTGCAGAATCACCGAAATCGCTGTTTTCGTGCTTTTGAATGCGAAAAACACGTTTTCTGGTGTTTTCAGCACTCCACAGTGCGTTTGATATGCGGAAACTACGATATCTTCGGTATCGTTGTTGTTTCCAGCTGAGACATGCATTTTCAGTGATAATCTTCATGATTCTGCTGTTACAAGTGTGCAGAATCACCGAAATCGCTGTTTTCGTGCTTTTGAATGCGAAAAACACGTTTTCTGGTGTTTTCAGCACTCCACAGTGCGTTTGATATGCGGAAACTACGATATCTTCGGTATCGTTGTTGTTTCCAGCTGAGATATGCACTTTCAGTGATAATCTTCACGATTCTGCTGTTACAAGTGTGCAGAATCACCGAAATCGCTGTTTTCGTGCTTTTGAATGCGAAAAACACGTTTTCTGGTGTTTTCAGCACTCCACAGTGCGTTTGATATGCGGAAACTACGATATCTTCGGTATCGTTGTTGTTTCCAGCTGAGATATGCACTTTCAGTGATAATCTTCACGATTCTGCTGTTACAAGTGTGCAGAATCACCGAAATCGCTGTTTTCGTGCTTTTGAATGCGAAAAACACGTTTTCTGGTGTTTTCAGCACTCCACAGTGCGTTTGATATGCGGAAACTACGATATCTTCGGTATCGTTGTTGTTTCCAACTGAGATATGCATCTTCAGTGATAATCTTCATGATTCTGCTGTTACAAGTGTGCAGAATCACCGAAATCGCTGTTTTCGTGCTATTGAATGCGAAAAACACGTTTTCTGGTGTTTTCAGCACTCCACAGTGCGTTTGATATGCGGAAACTGCGATATCTTCGGTATCGTTATTGTTTCCAGCTGAGATATGCACTTTCAGTGATAATCTTCACGATTCTGCTGTTACAAGTGTGCAGAATCACCGAAATCGCTGTTTTCGTGCTTTTGAATGCGAAAAACACGTTATCTGGTGTTTTCAGCACTCCACAGTGCGTTTGATATGCGGAAACTACGATATCTTCGGTATCGTTGTTGTTTCCAGCTGAGATATGCACTTTCAGTGATAATCTTCACGATTCTGCTGTTACAAGTGTGCAGAATCACCGAAATCGCTGTTTTCGTGCTTTTGAATGCGAAAAACACGTTTTCTGGTGTTTTCAGCACTCCACAGTGCGTTTGATATGCGGAAACTACGATATCTTCGGTATCGTTGTTGTTTCCAGCTGAGATATGCACTTTCAGTGATAATCTTCACGATTCTGCTGTTACAAGTGTGCAGAATCACCGAAATCGCTGTTTTCGTGCTTTTGAATGCGAAAAACACGTTTTCTGGTGTTTTCAGCACTCCACAGTGCGTTTGATATGCGGAAACTACGATATCTTCGGTATCGTTGTTGTTTCCAGCTGAGACATGCATTTTCAGTGATAATCTTCATGATTCTGCTGTTACAAGTGTGCAGAATCACCGAAATCGCTGTTTTCGTGCTTTTGAATGCGAAAAACACGTTTTCTGGTGTTTTCAGCACTCCACAGTGCGTTTGATATGCGGAAACTACGATATCTTCGGTATCGTTGTTGTTTCCAGCTGAGATATGCACTTTCAGTGATAATCTTCACGATTCTGCTGTTACAAGTGTGCAGAATCACCGAAATCGCTGTTTTCGTGCTTTTGAATGCGAAAAACACGTTTTCTGGTGTTTTCAGCACTCCACAGTGCGTTTGATATGCGGAAACCACGATATCTTCGGTATCGTTGTTGTTTCCAGCTGAGATATGCACTTTCACTGATAATCTTCACGATTCTGCTGTTACAAGTGTGCAGAATCACCGAAATCGCTGTTTTCGTGCTTTTGAATGCGAAAAACACGTTTTCTGGTGTTTTCAGCACTCCACAGTGCGTTTGATATGCGGAAACTACGATATCTTCGGTATCGTTGTTGTTTCCAGCTGAGACATGCATTTTCAGTGATAATCTTCATGATTCTGCTGTTACAAGTGTGCAGAATCACCGAAATCGCTGTTTTCGTGCTATTGAATGCGAAAAACACGTTTTCTGGTGTTTTCAGCACTCCACAGTGCGTTTGATATGCGGAAACTACGATATCTTCGGTATCGTTGTTGTTTCCAGCTGAGACATGCATTTTCAGTGATAATCTTCATGATTCTGCTGTTACAAGTGTGCAGAATCACCGAAATCGCTGTTTTCGTGCTTTTGTATGCGAAAAACACGTTTTCTGGTGTTTTCAGCACTCCACAGTGCGTTTGATATGCGGAAACTGCGATATCTTCGGTATCGTTATTGTTTCCAGCTGAGATATGCACTTTCAGTGATAATCTTCACGATTCTGCTGTTACAAGTGTGCAGAATCACCGAAATCGCTGTTTTCGTGCTTTTGAATGCGAAAAACACGTTTTCTGGTGTTTTCAGCACTCCACAGTGCGTTTGATATGCGGAAACTACGATATCTTCGGTATCGTTGTTGTTTCCAGCTGAGATATGCACTTTCAGTGATAATCTTCACGATTCTGCTGTTACAAGTGTGCAGAATCACCGAAATCGCTGTTTTCGTGCTTTTGAATGCGAAAAACACGTTTTCTGGTGTTTTCAGCACTCCACAGTGCGTTTGATATGCGGAAACTACGATATCTTCGGTATCGTTGTTGTTTCCAGCTGAGATATGCACTTTCAGTGATAATCTTCACGATTCTGCTGTTACAAGTGTGCAGAATCACCGAAATCGCTGTTTTCGTGCTTTTGAATGCGAAAAACACGTTTTCTGGTGTTTTCAGCACTCCACAGTGCGTTTGATATGCGGAAACTACGATATCTTCGGTATCGTTGTTGTTTCCAGCTGAGACATGCATTTTCAGTGATAATCTTCATGATTCTGCTGTTACAAGTGTGCAGAATCACCGAAATCGCTGTTTTCGTGCTTTTGAATGCGAAAAACACGTTTTCTGGTGTTTTCAGCACTCCACAGTGCGTTTGATATGCGGAAACTACGATATCTTCGGTATCGTTGTTGTTTCCAGCTGAGATATGCACTTTCAGTGATAATCTTCACGATTCTGCTGTTACAAGTGTGCAGAATCACCGAAATCGCTGTTTTCGTGCTTTTGAATGCGAAAAACACGTTTTCTGGTGTTTTCAGCACTCCACAGTGCGTTTGATATGCGGAAACTACGATATCTTCGGTATCGTTGTTGTTTCCAGCTGAGATATGCACTTTCAGTGATAATCTTCACGATTCTGCTGTTACAAGTGTGCAGAATCACCGAAATCGCTGTTTTCGTGCTTTTGAATGCGAAAAACACGTTTTCTGGTGTTTTCAGCACTCCACAGTGCGTTTGATATGCGGAAACTACGATATCTTCGGTATCGTTGTTGTTTCCAGCTGAGATATGCATCTTCAGTGATAATCTTCATGATTCTGCTGTTACAAGTGTGCAGAATCACCGAAATCGCTGTTTTCGTGCTATTGAATGCGAAAAACACGTTTTCTGGTGTTTTCAGCACTCCACAGTGCGTTTGATATGCGGAAACTGCCATATCTTCGGTATCGTTGTTGTTTCCAGCTGAGAAATGCACTTTCAGTGATAATCTTCACGATTCTGCTGTTACAAGTGTGCAGAATCACCGAATTCGCTGTTTTCGTGCTTTTGAATGCGAAAAACACGTTTTCTGGTGTTTTCAGCACTCCACAGTGCGTTTGATATGCGGAAACTACGATATCTTCGGTATCGTTGTTGTTTCCAGCTGAGATATGCACTTTCAGTGATAATCTTCACGATTCTGCTGTTACAAGTGTGCAGAATCACCGAAATCGCTGTTTTCGTGCTTTTGAATGCGAAAAACACGTTTTCTGGTGTTTTCAGCACTCCACAGTGCGTTTGATATGCGGAAACTACGATATCTTCGGTATCGTTGTTGTTTCCAGCTGAGATATGCACTTTCACTGATAATCTTCACGATTCTGCTGTTACAAGTGTGCAGAATCACCGAAATCGCTGTTTTCGTGCTTTTGAATGCGAAAAACACGTTTTCTGGTGTTTTCAGCACTCCACAGTGCGTTTGATATGCGGAAACTACGATATCTTCGGTATCGTTGTTGTTTCCAGCTGAGACATGCATTTTCAGTGATAATCTTCATGATTCTGCTGTTACAAGTGTGCAGAATCACCGAAATCGCTGTTTTCGTGCTTTTGTATGCGAAAAACACGTTTTCTGGTGTTTTCAGCACTCCACAGTGCGTTTGATATGCGGAAACTGCGATATCTTCGGTATCGTTATTGTTTCCAGCTGAGATATGCACTTTCAGTGATAATCTTCACGATTCTGCTGTTACAAGTGTGCAGAATCACCGAAATCGCTGTTTTTGTGCTTTTGAATGCGAAAAACACGTTTTCTGGTGTTTTCAGCACTCCACAGTGCGTTTGATATGCGGAAACTACGATATCTTCGGTATCGTTGTTGTTTCCAGCTGAGATATGCACTTTCAGTGATAATCTTCACGATTCTGCTGTTACAAGTGTGCAGAATCACCGAAATCGCTGTTTTCGTGCTTTTGAATGCGAAAAACACGTTTTCTGGTGTTTTCAGCACTCCACAGTGCGTTTGATATGCGGAAACTACGATATCTTCGGTATCGTTGTTGTTTCCAGCTGAGATATGCACTTTCAGTGATAATCTTCACGATTCTGCTGTTACAAGTGTGCAGAATCACCGAAATCGCTGTTTTCGTGCTTTTGAATGCGAAAAACACGTTTTCTGGTGTTTTCAGCACTCCACAGTGCGTTTGATATGCGGAAACTACGATATCTTCGGTATCGTTGTTGTTTCCAGCTGAGACATGCATTTTCAGTGATAATCTTCATGATTCTGCTGTTACAAGTGTGCAGAATCACCGAAATCGCTGTTTTCGTGCTTTTGAATGCGAAAAACACGTTTTCTGGTGTTTTCAGCACTCCACAGTGCGTTTGATATGCGGAAACTACGATATCTTCGGTATCGTTGTTGTTTCCAGCTGAGATATGCACTTTCAGTGATAATCTTCACGATTCTGCTGTTACAAGTGTGCAGAATCACCGAAATCGCTGTTTTCGTGCTTTTGAATGCGAAAAACACGTTTTCTGGTGTTTTCAGCACTCCACAGTGCGTTTGATATGCGGAAACTACGATATCTTCGGTATCGTTGTTGTTTCCAGCTGAGATATGCACTTTCAGTGATAATCTTCACGATTCTGCTGTTACAAGTGTGCAGAATCACCGAAATCGCTGTTTTCGTGCTTTTGAATGCGAAAAACACGTTTTCTGGTGTTTTCAGCACTCCACAGTGCGTTTGATATGCGGAAACTACGATATCTTCGGTATCGTTGTTGTTTCCAGCTGAGATATGCATCTTCAGTGATAATCTTCATGATTCTGCTGTTACAAGTGTGCAGAATCACCGAAATCGCTGTTTTCGTGCTATTGAATGCGAAAAACACGTTTTCTGGTGTTTTCAGCACTCCACAGTGCGTTTGATATGCGGAAACTGCCATATCTTCGGTATCGTTGTTGTTTCCAGCTGAGAAATGCACTTTCAGTGATAATCTTCACGATTCTGCTGTTACAAGTGTGCAGAATCACCGAATTCGCTGTTTTCGTGCTTTTGAATGCGAAAAACACGTTTTCTGGTGTTTTCAGCACTCCACAGTGCGTTTGATATGCGGAAACTACGATATCTTCGGTATCGTTGTTGTTTCCAGCTGAGATATGCACTTTCAGTGATAATCTTCACGATTCTGCAGTTACAAGTGTGCAGAATCACCGAAATCGCTGTTTTCGTGCTTTTGAATGCGAAAAACACGTTTTCTGGTGTTTTCAGCACTCCACAGTGCGTTTGATATGCGGAAACTACGATATCTTCGGTATCGTTGTTGTTTCCAGCTGAGATATGCATCTTCAGTGATAATCTTCATGATTCTGCTGTTACAAGTGTGCAGAATCACCGAAATCGCTGTTTTCGTGCTTTTGTATGTGAAAAACACGTTTTCTGGTGTTTTCAGCACTCCACAGTGCGTTTGATATGCGGAAACTGCGATATCTTCGGTATCGTTATTGTTTCCAGCTGAGATATGCACTATCAGTGATAATCTTCACGATTCTGCTGTTACAAGTGTGCAGAATCACCGAAATCGCAGTTTTCGTGCTTTTGAATGCGAAAAACACGTTTTCTGGTGTTTTCAGCACTCCACAGTGCGTTTGATATGCGGAAACTACGATATCTTCGGTATCGTTGTTGTTTCCAGCTGAGATATGCATCTTCAGTGATAATCTTCATGATTCTGCTGTTACAAGTGTGCAGAATCACCGAAATCGCTGTTTTCGTGCTTTTGTATGCGAAAAACACGTTTTCTGGTGTTTTCAGCACTCCACAGTGCGTTTGATATGCGGAAACTGCGATATCTTCGGTATCGTTATTGTTTCCAGCTGAGATATGCACTTTCAGTGATAATCTTCACGATTCTGCTGTTACAAGTGTGCAGAATCACCGAAATCGCTGTTTTCGTGCTTTTGAATGCGAAAAACACGTTTTCTGGTGTTTTCAGCACTCCACAGTGCGTTTGATATGCGGAAACTACGATATCTTCGGTATCGTTGTTGTTTCCAGCTGAGATATGCACTTTCAGTGATAATCTTCACGATTCTGCTGTTAGAAGTGTGCAGAATCACCGAAAACGCTGTTTTCGTGCTTTTGAATGCGAAAAACACGTTTTCTGGTGTTTTCAGCACTCCACAGTGCGTTTGATATGCGGAAACTACGATATCTTCGGTATCGTTGTTGTTTCCAGCTGAGATATGCATCTTCAGTGATAATCTTCATGATTCTGCTGTTACAAGTGTGCAGAATCACCGAAATCGCTGTTTTCGTGCTATTGAATGCGAAAAACACGTTTTCTGGTGTTTTCAGCACTCCACAGTGCGTTTGATATATGGAAACTGCCATATCTTCGGTATCGTTGTTGTTTCCAGCTGAGAAATGCCCTTTCAGTGATAATCTTCACGATTCTGCTGTTACAAGTGTGCAGAATCACCGAAATCGCTGTTTTCGTGCTTTTGAATGCGAAAAACACGTTTTCTGGTGTTTTCAGCACTCCACAGTGCGTTTGATATGCGGAAACTACGATATCTTCGGTATCGTTGTTGTTTCCAGCTGAGATATGCACTTTCAGTGATAATCTTCACGATTCTGCTGTTAGAAGTGTGCAGAATCACCGAAAACGCTGTTTTCGTGCTTTTGAATGCGAAAAACACGTTTTCTGGTGTTTTCAGCACTCCACAGTGCGTTTGATATGCGGAAACTGCGATATCTTCGGTGTCGTTGTTGTTTCCAGCTGAGATATGCATCTTCAGTGATAATCTTCATGATTCTGCTGTTACAAGTGTGCAGAATCACCGAAATCGCTGTTTTCGTGCTTTTGTATGCGAAAAACACGTTTTCTGGTGTTTTCAGCACTCCACAGTGCGTTTGATATGCGGAAACTACGATATCTTCGGTATCGTTGTTGTTTCCAGCTGAGACATGCATTTTCAGTGATAATCTTCATGATTCTGCTGTTACAAGTGTGCAGAATCACCGAAATCGCTGTTTTCGTGCTTTTGAATGCGAAACACACGTTTTCTGGTGTTTTCAACACTCCACAGTGCGTTTGATATGCGGAAACTGCGATATCTTCGGTATCGTTGTTGTTTCCAGCTGAGATATGCACTTTCAGTGATAATCTTCACGATTCTGCTGTTACAAGTGTGCAGAATCACCGAAATCGCTGTTTTCGTGCTTTTGAATGCGAAAAACACGTTTTCTGGTGTTTTCAGCACTCCACAGTGCGTTTGATATGCGGAAACTACGATATCTTCGGTATCGTTGTTGTTTCCAGCTGAGATATGCACTTTCAGTGATAATCTTCACGATTCTGCTGTTACAAGTGTGCAGAATCACCGAAATCGCTGTTTTCGTGCTTTTGAATGCGAAAAACACGTTTTCTGGTGTTTTCAGCACTCCACAGTGCGTTTGATATGCGGAAACTGCGATATCTTCGGTATCGTTGTCGTTTCCACCTGAGATATGCACTTTCAGTGATAATCTTCACGATTCTGTTGTTACAAGTGTGCAGAATCACCGAAATCGCTGCTTTCGTGCTTTTGAATGCGAAAAACACGTTTTCTGGTGTTTTCAGCACTCCACAGTGCGTTTGATATGCGGAAACTGCGATATCTTCGGTATCGTTGTTGTTTCCAGCTGAGATATGCACTTTCAGTGATAATCTTCACGATTCTGCTGTTACAAGTGTGCAGAATCACCGAAATCGCTGTTTTCGTGCTTTTGAATGCGAAAAACACGTTTTCTGGTGTTTTCAGCACTCCACAGTGCGTTTGATATGCGGAAACTACGATATCTTCGGTATCGTTGTTGTTTCCAGCTGAGATATGCACTTTCAGTGATAATCTTCACGATTCTGCTGTTACAAGTGTGCAGAATCACCGAAATCGCTGTTTTCGTGCTTTTGAATGCGAAAAACACGTTTTCTGGTGTTTTCAGCACTCCACAGTGCGTTTGATATGCGGAAACTACGATATCTTCGGTATCGTTGTTGTTTCCAGCTGAGATATGCATCTTCAGTGATAATCTTCATGATTCTGCTGTTACAAGTGTGCAGAATCACCGAAATCGCTGTTTTCGTGCTATTGAATGCGAAAAACACGTTTTCTGGTGTTTTCAGCACTCCACAGTGCGTTTGATATGCGGAAACTGCCATATCTTCGGTATCGTTGTTGTTTCCAGCTGAGAAATGCACTTTCAGTGATAATCTTCACGATTCTGCTGTTACAAGTGTGCAGAATCACCGAATTCGCTGTTTTCGTGCTTTTGAATGCGAAAAACACGTTTTCTGGTGTTTTCAGCACTCCACAGTGCGTTTGATATGCGGAAACTACGATATCTTCGGTATCGTTGTTGTTTCCAGCTGAGATATGCACTTTCAGTGATAATCTTCACGATTCTGCAGTTACAAGTGTGCAGAATCACCGAAATCGCTGTTTTCGTGCTTTTGAATGCGAAAAACACGTTTTCTGGTGTTTTCAGCACTCCACAGTGCGTTTGATATGCGGAAACTACGATATCTTCGGTATCGTTGTTGTTTCCAGCTGAGATATGCATCTTCAGTGATAATCTTCATGATTCTGCTGTTACAAGTGTGCAGAATCACCGAAATCGCTGTTTTCGTGCTTTTGTATGCGAAAAACACGTTTTCTGGTGTTTTCAGCACTCCACAGTGCGTTTGATATGCGGAAACTGCGATATCTTCGGTATCGTTATTGTTTCCAGCTGAGATATGCACTATCAGTGATAATCTTCACGATTCTGCTGTTACAAGTGTGCAGAATCACCGAAATCGCTGTTTTCGTGCTTTTGAATGCGAAAAACACGTTTTCTGGTGTTTTCAGCACTCCACAGTGCGTTTGATATGCGGAAACTACGATATCTTCGGTATCGTTGTTGTTTCCAGCTGAGATATGCATCTTCAGTGATAATCTTCATGATTCTGCTGTTACAAGTGTGCAGAATCACCGAAATCGCTGTTTTCGTGCTTTTGTATGCGAAAAACACGTTTTCTGGTGTTTTCAGCACTCCACAGTGCGTTTGATATGCGGAAACTGCGATATCTTCGGTATCGTTATTGTTTCCAGCTGAGATATGCACTTTCAGTGATAATCTTCACGATTCTGCTGTTACAAGTGTGCAGAATCACCGAAATCGCTGTTTTCGTGCTTTTGAATGCGAAAAACACGTTTTCTGGTGTTTTCAGCACTCCACAGTGCGTTTGATATGCGGAAACTACGATATCTTCGGTATCGTTGTTGTTTCCAGCTGAGATATGCACTTTCAGTGATAATCTTCACGATTCTGCTGTTAGAAGTGTGCAGAATCACCGAAAACGCTGTTTTCGTGCTTTTGAATGCGAAAAACACGTTTTCTGGTGTTTTCAGCACTCCACAGTGCGTTTGATATGCGGAAACTACGATATCTTCGGTATCGTTGTTGTTTCCAGCTGAGATATGCATCTTCAGTGATAATCTTCATGATTCTGCTGTTACAAGTGTGCAGAATCACCGAAATCGCTGTTTTCGTGCTATTGAATGCGAAAAACACGTTTTCTGGTGTTTTCAGCACTCCACAGTGCGTTTGATATATGGAAACTGCCATATCTTCGGTATCGTTGTTGTTTCCAGCTGAGAAATGCCCTTTCAGTGATAATCTTCACGATTCTGCTGTTACAAGTGTGCAGAATCACCGAAATCGCTGTTTTCGTGCTTTTGAATGCGAAAAACACGTTTTCTGGTGTTTTCAGCACTCCACAGTGCGTTTGATATGCGGAAACTACGATATCTTCGGTATCGTTGTTGTTTCCAGCTGAGATATGCACTTTCAGTGATAATCTTCACGATTCTGCTGTTACAAGTGTGCAGAATCACCGAAATCGCTGTTTTCGTGCTTTTGAATGCGAAAAACACGTTTTCTGGTGTTTTCAGCACTCCACAGTGCGTTTGATATGCGGAAACTACGATATCTTCGGTATCGTTGTTGTTTCCAGCTGAGATATGCACTTTCAGTGATAATCTTCACGATTCTGCTGTTAGAAGTGTGCAGAATCACCGAAAACGCTGTTTTCGTGCTTTTGAATGCGAAAAACACGTTTTCTGGTGTTTTCAGCACTCCACAGTGCGTTTGATATGCGGAAACTGCGATATCTTCGGTGTCGTTGTTGTTTCCAGCTGAGATATGCATCTTCAGTGATAATCTTCATGATTCTGCTGTTAGAAGTGTGCAGAATCACCGAAAACGCTGTTTTCGTGCTTTTGAATGCGAAAAACACGTTTTCTGGTGTTTTCAGCACTCCACAGTGCGTTTGATATGCGGAAACTGCGATATCTTCGGTGTCGTTGTTGTTTCCAGCTGAGATATGCATCTTCAGTGATAATCTTCATGATTCTGCTGTTACAAGTGTGCAGAATCACCGAAATCGCTGTTTTCGTGCTTTTGTATGCGAAAAACACGTTTTCTGGTGTTTTCAGCACTCCACAGTGCGTTTGATATGCGGAAACTGCGATATCTTCGGTATCGTTATTGTTTCCAGCTGAGATATGCACTTTCAGTGATAATCTTCACGATTCTGCTGTTACAAGTGTGCAGAATCACCGAAATCGCTGTTTTCGTGCTTTTGAATGCGAAAAACACGTTTTCTGGTGTTTTCAGCACTCCACAGTGCGTTTGATATGCGGAAACTACGATATCTTCGGTATCGTTGTTGTTTCCAGCTGAGATATGCACTTTCAGTGATAATCTTCACGATTCTGCTGTTAGAAGTGTGCAGAATCACCGAAAACGCTGTTTTCGTGCTTTTGAATGCGAAAAACACGTTTTCTGGTGTTTTCAGCACTCCACAGTGCGTTTGATATGCGGAAACTACGATATCTTCGGTATCGTTGTTGTTTCCAGCTGAGATATGCATCTTCAGTGATAATCTTCATGATTCTGCTGTTACAAGTGTGCAGAATCACCGAAATCGCTGTTTTCGTGCTATTGAATGCGAAAAACACGTTTTCTGGTGTTTTCAGCACTCCACAGTGCGTTTGATATATGGAAACTGCCATATCTTCGGTATCGTTGTTGTTTCCAGCTGAGAAATGCCCTTTCAGTGATAATCTTCACGATTCTGCTGTTACAAGTGTGCAGAATCACCGAAATCGCTGTTTTCGTGCTTTTGAATGCGAAAAACACGTTTTCTGGTGTTTTCAGCACTCCACAGTGCGTTTGATATGCGGAAACTACGATATCTTCGGTATCGTTGTTGTTTCCAGCTGAGATATGCACTTTCAGTGATAATCTTCACGATTCTGCTGTTACAAGTGTGCAGAATCACCGAAATCGCTGTTTTCGTGCTTTTGAATGCGAAAAACACGTTTTCTGGTGTTTTCAGCACTCCACAGTGCGTTTGATATGCGGAAACTACGATATCTTCGGTATCGTTGTTGTTTCCAGCTGAGATATGCACTTTCAGTGATAATCTTCACGATTCTGCTGTTAGAAGTGTGCAGAATCACCGAAAACGCTGTTTTCGTGCTTTTGAATGCGAAAAACACGTTTTCTGGTGTTTTCAGCACTCCACAGTGCGTTTGATATGCGGAAACTGCGATATCTTCGGTGTCGTTGTTGTTTCCAGCTGAGATATGCATCTTCAGTGATAATCTTCATGATTCTGCTGTTACAAGTGTGCAGAATCACCGAAATCGCTGTTTTCGTGCTTTTGTATGCGAAAAACACGTTTTCTGGTGTTTTCAGCACTCCACAGTGCGTTTGATATGCGGAAACTACGATATCTTCGGTATCGTTGTTGTTTCCAGCTGAGACATGCATTTTCAGTGATAATCTTCATGATTCTGCTGTTACAAGTGTGCAGAATCACCGAAATCGCTGTTTTCGTGCTTTTGAATGCGAAACACACGTTTTCTGGTGTTTTCAACACTCCACAGTGCGTTTGATATGCGGAAACTGCGATATCTTCGGTATCGTTGTTGTTTCCAGCTGAGATATGCACTTTCAGTGATAATCTTCACGATTCTGCTGTTACAAGTGTGCAGAATCACCGAAATCGCTGTTTTCGTGCTTTTGAATGCGAAAAACACGTTTTCTGGTGTTTTCAGCACTCCACAGTGCGTTTGATATGCGGAAACTACGATATCTTCGGTATCGTTGTTGTTTCCAGCTGAGATATGCACTTTCAGTGATAATCTTCACGATTCTGCTGTTACAAGTGTGCAGAATCACCGAAATCGCTGTTTTCGTGCTTTTGAATGCGAAAAACACGTTTTCTGGTGTTTTCAGCACTCCACAGTGCGTTTGATATGCGGAAACTGCCATATCTTCGGTATCGTTGTCGTTTCCACCTGAGATATGCACTTTCAGTGATAATCTTCACGATTCTGCTGTTACAAGTGTGCAGAATCACCGAAATCGCTGCTTTCGTGCTTTTGAATGCGAAAAACACGTTTTCTGGTGTTTTCAGCACTCCACAGTGCGTTTGATATGCGGAAACTACGATATCTTCGGTATCGTTGTTGTTTCCAGCTGAGATATGCACTTTCAGTGATAATCTTCACGATTCTGCTGTTACAAGTGTGCAGAATCACCGAAATCGCTGTTTTCGTGCTTTTGAATGCGAAAAACACGTTTTCTGGTGTTTTCAGCACTCCACAGTGCGTTTGATATGCGGAAACTGCGATATCTTCGGTATCGTTGTCGTTTCCACCTGAGATATGCACTTTCAGTGATAATCTTCACGATTCTGTTGTTACAAGTGTGCAGAATCACCGAAATCGCTGCTTTCGTGCTTTTGAATGCGAAAAACACGTTTTCTGGTGTTTTCAGCACTCCACAGTGCGTTTGATATGCGGAAACTGCGATATCTTCGGTATCGTTGTTGTTTCCAGCTGAGATATGCACTTTCAGTGATAATCTTCACGATTCTGCTGTTACAAGTGTGCAGAATCACCGAAATCGCTGTTTTCGTGCTTTTGAATGCGAAAAACACGTTTTCTGGTGTTTTCAGCACTCCACAGTGCGTTTGATATGCGGAAACTGCCATATCTTCGGTATCGTTGTCGTTTCCACCTGAGATATGCACTTTCAGTGATAATCTTCACGATTCTGCTGTTACAAGTGTGCAGAATCACCGAAATCGCTGCTTTCGTGCTTTTGAATGCGAAAAACACGTTTTCTGGTGTTTTCAGCACTCCACAGTGCGTTTGATATGCGGAAACTACGATATCTTCGGTATCGTTGTTGTTTCCAGCTGAGATATGCACTTTCAGTGATAATCTTCACGATTCTGCTGTTACAAGTGTGCAGAATCACCGAAATCGCTGTTTTCGTGCTTTTGAATGCGAAAAACACGTTTTCTGGTGTTTTCAGCACTCCACAGTGCGTTTGTTATGCGGAAACTGCGATATCTTCGGTATCGTTGTTGTTTCCAGCTGAGATATGCACTTTCAGTGATAATCTTCACGATTCTGCTGTTACAAGTGTGCAGAATCACCGAAATCGCTGTTTTCGTGCTTTTGAATGCGAAAAACACGTTTTCTGGTGTTTTCAACACTCCACAGTGCGTTTGATATGCGGAAACTGCGATATCTTCGGTATCGTTGTTGTTTCCAGCTGAGATATGCACTTTCAGTGATAATCTTCACGATTCTGCTGTTAGAAGTGTGCAGAATCACCGAAAACGCTGTTTTCGTGCTTTTGAATGCGAAAAACACGTTTTCTGGTGTTTTCAGCACTCCACAGTGCGTTTGATATGCGGAAACTGCCATATCTTCGGTATCGTTGTCGTTTCCACCTGAGATATGCACTTTCAGTGATAATCTTCACGATTCTGCTGTTACAAGTGTGCAGAATCACCGAAATCGCTGCTTTCGTGCTTTTGAATGCGAAAAACACGTTTTCTGGTGTTTTCAGCACTCCACAGTGCGTTTGATATGCGGAAACTACGATATCTTCGGTATCGTTGTTGTTTCCAGCTGAGATATGCACTTTCAGTGATAATCTTCACGATTCTGCTGTTACAAGTGTGCAGAATCACCGAAATCGCTGTTTTCGTGCTTTTGAATGCGAAAAACACGTTTTCTGGTGTTTTCAGCACTCCACAGTGCGTTTGTTATGCGGAAACTGCGATATCTTCGGTATCGTTGTTGTTTCCAGCTGAGATATGCACTTTCAGTGATAATCTTCACGATTCTGCTGTTACAAGTGTGCAGAATCACCGAAATCGCTGTTTTCGTGCTTTTGAATGCGAAAAACACGTTTTCTGGTGTTTTCAACACTCCACAGTGCGTTTGATATGCGGAAACTGCGATATCTTCGGTATCGTTGTTGTTTCCAGCTGAGATATGCACTTTCAGTGATAATCTTCACGATTCTGCTGTTAGAAGTGTGCAGAATCACCGAAAACGCTGTTTTCGTGCTTTTGAATGCGAAAAACACGTTTTCTGGTGTTTTCAGCACTCCACAGTGCGTTTGATATGCGGAAACTACGATATCTTTGGTATCGTTGTTGTTTCCAGCTGAGATATGCACTTTCAGTGATAATCTTCACGATTCTGCTGTTACAAGTGTGCAGAATCACCGAAATCGCTGTTTTCGTGCTTTTGAATGCGAAAAACACATTTCCTGGTGTTTTCAACACTCCACAGTGCGTTTGATATGCGGAAACTGCGATATCTTCGGTATCGTTGTTGTTTCCAGCTGAGATATGCACTTTCAGTGATAATCTTCACGATTCTGCTGTTAGAAGTGTGCAGAATCACCGAAAACGCTGTTTTCGTGCTTTTGAATGCGAAAAACACGTTTTCTGGTGTTTTCAGCACTCCACAGTGCGTTTGATATGCGGAAACTGCCATATCTTCGGTATCGTTGTTGTTTCCAGCTGAGAAATGCACTTTCAGTGATAATCTTCACGATTCTGCTGTTACAAGTGTGCAGAATCACCGAAATCGCTGTTTTCGTGCTTTTGAATGCGAAAAACACGTTTTCTGGTGTTTTCAGCACTCCACAGTGCGTTTGATATGCGGCAACTACGATATCTTCGGTATCGTTGTTGTTTCCAGCTGAGATATGCACTTTCAGTGATAATCTTCACGATTCTGCTGTTACAAGTGTGCAGGATCACCGAAATCGCTGTTTTCGTGCTTTTGAATGCGAAAAACACGTTTTCTGGTGTTTTCAGCACTCCACAGTGCGTTTGATATGCGGAAACTACGATATCTTCGGTATCGTTGTTGTTTCCAGCTGAGATATGCATCTTCAGTGATAATCTTCATGATTCTGCTGTTACAAGTGTGCAGAATCACCGAAATCGCTGTTTTCGTGCTTTTGTATGCGAAAAACACGTTTTCCGGTGTTTTCAGCACTCCACAGTGCGTTTGATATGCGGAAACTACGATATCTTCGGTATCGTTGTTGTTTCCAGCTGAGACATGCATTTTCAGTGATAATCTTCATGATTCTGCTGTTACAAGTGTGCAGAATCACCGAAATCGCTGTTTTCGTGCTTTTGAATGCGAAAAACACGTTTTCTGGTGTTTTCAACACTCCACAGTGCGTTTGATATGCGGAAACTGCGATATCTTCGGTATCGTTATTGTTTCCAGCTGAGATATGCACTTTCAGTGATAATCTTCACGATTCTGCTGTTACAAGTGTGCAGAATCACCGAAATCGCTGTTTTCGTGCTTTTGAATGCGAAAAACACGTTTTCTGGTGTTTTCAGCACTCCACAGTGCGTTTGATATGCGGAAACTGCGACATCTTCGGTATCGTTGTTGTTTCCAGCTGAGATATGCATCTTCAGTGATAATCTTCATGATTCTGCTGTTACAAGTGTGCAGAATCACCGAAATCGCTGTTTTCGTGCTTTTGAATGCGAAAAACACGTTTTCTGGTGTTTTCAGCACTCCACAGTGCGTTTGATATGCGGAAACTACGATATCTTCGGTATCGTTGTTGTTTCCAGCTGAGATATGCACTTTCAGTGATAATCTTCACGCTTCTGCTGTTACAAGTGTGCAGAATCACCGAAATCGCTGTTTTCGTGCTTTTGAATGCGAAAAACACGTTTTCTGGTGTTTTCAGCACTCCACAGTGCGTTTGATATGCGGAAACTACGATATCTTCGGTATCGTTGTTGTTTCCAGCTGAGATATGCACTTTCAGTGATAATCTTCACGATTCTGCTGTTACAAGTGTGCAGAATCACCGAAATCGCTGTTTTCGTGCTTTTGAATGCGAAAAACACGTTTTCTGGTGTTTTCAACACTCCACAGTGCGTTTGATATCTGGAAACTGCGATATCTTCGGTATCGTTGTTGTTTCCAGCTGAGATATGCACTTTCAGTGATAATCTTCACGATTCTGCTGTTAGAAGTGTGCAGAATCACCGAAAACGCTGTTTTCGTGCTTTTGAATGCGAAAAACACGTTTTCTGGTGTTTTCAGCACTCCACAGTGCGTTTGATATGCGGAAACTACGATATCTTCGGTATCGTTGTTGTTTCCAGCTGAGATATGCACTTTCAGTGATAATCTTCACGATTCTGCTGTTACAAGTGTGCAGAATCACCGAAATCGCTGTTTTCGTGCTTTTGAATGCGAAAAACACGTTTTCTGGTGTTTTCAGCACTCCACAGTGCGTTTGATATGCGGAAACTGCGATATCTTCGGTATCGTTGTTGTTTCCAGCTGAGATATGCACTTTCAGTGATAATCTTCACGATTCTGCTGTTACAAGTGTGCAGAATCACCGAAATCGCTGTTTTCGTGCTTTTGAATGCGAAAAACACGTTTTCTGGTGTTTTCAGCACTCCACAGTGCGTTTGATATGCGGAAACTGCCATATCTTCGGTATCGTTGTCGTTTCCAGCTGAGATATGCACTTTCAGTGATAATCTTCACGATTCTACTGTTACAAGTGTGCAGAATCACCGAAATCGCTGCTTTCGTGCTTTTGAATGCGAAAAACACGTTTTCTGTTGTTTTCAGCACTCCACAGTGCGTTTGATATGCGGAAACTACGATATCTTCGGTATCGTTGTTGTTTCCAGCTGAGACATGCATTTTCAGTGATAATCTTCATGATTCTGCTGTTACAAGTGTGCAGAATCACCGAAATCGCTGTTTTCGTGCTTTTGAATGCGAAAAACACGTTTTCTGGTGTTTTCAACACTCCACAGTGCGTTTGATATGCGGAAACTGCGATATCTTCGGTATCGTTATTGTTTCCAGCTGAGATATGCACTTTCAGTGATAATCTTCACGATTCTGCTGTTACAAGTGTGCAGAATCACCGAAATCGCTGTTTTCGTGCTTTTGAATGCGAAAAACACGTTTTCTGGTGTTTTCAGCACTCCACAGTGCGTTTGATATGCGGAAACTGCGATATCTTCGGTATCGTTGTTGTTTCCAGCTGAGATATGCACTTTCAGTGATAATCTTCACGATTCTGCTGTTACAAGTGTGCAGAATCACCGAAATCGCTGTTTTCGTGCTTTTGAATGCGAAAAACACGTTTTCTGGTGTTTTCAGCACTCCACAGTGCGTTTGATATGCGGAAACTACGATATATTCGGTATCGTTGTTGTTTCCAGCTGAGATATGCACTTTCAGTGATAATCTTCACGATTCTGCTGTTACAAGTGTGCAGAATCACCGAAATCGCTGTTTTCGAACTTTTGAATGCGAAAAACACGTTTTCTGGTGTTTTCAACACTCCACAGTGCGTTTGATATGCGGAAACTGCGATATCTTCGGTATCGTTGTTGTTTCCAGCTGAGATATGCACTTTCAGTGATAATCTTCACGATTCTGCTGTTAGAAGTGTGCAGAATCACCGAAAACGCTGTTTTCGTGCTTTTGAATGCGAAAAACACGTTTTCTGGTGTTTTCAGCACTCCACAGTGCGTTTGATATGCGGAAACTACGATATCTTCGGTATCGTTGTTGTTTCCAGCTGAGATATGCACTTTCAGTGATAATCTTCACGATTCTGCTGTTACAAGTGTGCAGAATCACCGAAATCGCTGTTTTCGTGCTTTTGAATGCGAAAAACACGTTTTCTGGTGTTTTCAGCACTCCACAGTGCGTTTGATATGCGGAAACTACGATATATTCGGTATCGTTGTTGTTTCCAGCTGAGATATGCACTTTCAGTGATAATCTTCACGATTCTGCTGTTACAAGTGTGCAGAATCACCGAAATCGCTGTTTTCGTGCTTTTGAATGCGAAAAACACGTTTTCTGGTGTTTTCAACACTCCACAGTGCGTTTGATATGCGGAAACTGCGATATCTTCGGTATCGTTGTTGTTTCCAGCTGAGATATGCACTTTCAGTGATAATCTTCACGATTCTGCTGTTAGAAGTGTGCAGAATCACCGAAAACGCTGTTTTCGTGCTTTTGAATGCGAAAAACACGTTTTCTGGTGTTTTCAGCACTCCACAGTGCGTTTGATATGCGGAAACTGCCATATCTTCGGTATCGTTGTTGTTTCCAGCTGAGAAATGCACTTTCAGTGATAATCTTCACGATTCTGCTGTTAGAAGTGTGCAGAATCACCGAAAACGCTGTTTTCGTGCTTTTGAATGCGAAAAACACGTTTTCTGGTGTTTTCAGCACTCCACAGTGCGTTTGATATGCGGAAACTGCGACATCTTCGGTATCGTTGTTGTTTCCAGCTGAGATATGCATCTTCAGTGATAATCTTCATGATTCTGCTGTTACAAGTGTGCAGAATCACCGAAATCGCTGTTTTCGTGCTTTTGTATGCGAAAAACACGTTTTCTGGTGTTTTCAGCACTCCACAGTGCGTTTGATATGCGGAAACTACGATATCTTCGGTATCGTTGTTGTTTCCAGCTGAGACATGCATTTTCAGTGATAATCTTCATGATTCTGCTGTTACAAGTGTGCAGAATCACCGAAATCGCTGTTTTCGTGCTTTTGAATGCGAAACACACGTTTTCTGGTGTTTTCAACACTCCACAGTGCGTTTGATATGCGGAAACTGCGATATCTTCGGTATCGTTGTTGTTTCCAGCTGAGATATGCACTTTCAGTGATAATCTTCACGATTCTGCTGTTACAAGTGTGCAGGATCACCGAAATCGCTGTTTTCGTGCTTTTGAATGCGAAAAACACGTTTTCTGGTGTTTTCAGCACTCCACAGTGCGTTTGATATGCGGAAACTACGATATCTTCGGTATCGTTGTTGTTTCCAGCTGAGATATGCATCTTCAGTGATAATCTTCATGATTCTGCGTTTACAAGTGTGCAGAATCACCGAAATCGCTGTTTTCGTGCTTTTGTATGCGAAAAACACGTTTTCCGGTGTTTTCAGCACTCCACAGTGCGTTTGATATGCGGAAACTACGATATCTTCGGTATCGTTGTTGTTTCCAGCTGAGACATGCATTTTCAGTGATAATCTTCATGATTCTGCTGTTACAAGTGTGCAGAATCACCGAAATCGCTGTTTTCGTGCTTTTGAATGCGAAAAACACGTTTTCTGGTGTTTTCAGCACTCCACAGTGCGTTTGATATGCGGAAACTACGATATATTCGGTATCGTTGTTGTTTCCAGCTGAGATATGCACTTTCAGTGATAATCTTCACGATTCTGCTGTTACAAGTGTGCAGAATCACCGAAATCGCTGTTTTCGTGCTTTTGAATGCGAAAAACACGTTTTCTGGTGTTTTCAACACTCCACAGTGCGTTTGATATGCGGAAACTGCGATATCTTCGGTATCGTTGTTGTTTCCAGCTGAGATATGCACTTTCAGTGATAATCTTCACGATTCTGCTGTTAGAAGTGTGCAGAATCACCGAAAACGCTGTTTTCGTGCTTTTGAATGCGAAAAACACGTTTTCTGGTGTTTTCAGCACTCCACAGTGCGTTTGATATGCGGAAACTGCCATATCTTCGGTATCGTTGTTGTTTCCAGCTGAGAAATGCACTTTCAGTGATAATCTTCACGATTCTGCTGTTAGAAGTGTGCAGAATCACCGAAAACGCTGTTTTCGTGCTTTTGAATGCGAAAAACACGTTTTCTGGTGTTTTCAGCACTCCACAGTGCGTTTGATATGCGGAAACTGCGACATCTTCGGTATCGTTGTTGTTTCCAGCTGAGATATGCATCTTCAGTGATAATCTTCATGATTCTGCTGTTACAAGTGTGCAGAATCACCGAAATCGCTGTTTTCGTGCTTTTGTATGCGAAAAACACGTTTTCTGGTGTTTTCAGCACTCCACAGTGCGTTTGATATGCGGAAACTACGATATCTTCGGTATCGTTGTTGTTTCCAGCTGAGACATGCATTTTCAGTGATAATCTTCATGATTCTGCTGTTACAAGTGTGCAGAATCACCGAAATCGCTGTTTTCGTGCTTTTGAATGCGAAACACACGTTTTCTGGTGTTTTCAACACTCCACAGTGCGTTTGATATGCGGAAACTGCGATATCTTCGGTATCGTTGTTGTTTCCAGCTGAGATATGCACTTTCAGTGATAATCTTCACGATTCTGCTGTTACAAGTGTGCAGGATCACCGAAATCGCTGTTTTCGTGCTTTTGAATGCGAAAAACACGTTTTCTGGTGTTTTCAGCACTCCACAGTGCGTTTGATATGCGGAAACTACGATATCTTCGGTATCGTTGTTGTTTCCAGCTGAGATATGCATCTTCAGTGATAATCTTCATGATTCTGCTTTTACAAGTGTGCAGAATCACCGAAATCGCTGTTTTCGTGCTTTTGTATGCGAAAAACACGTTTTCCGGTGTTTTCAGCACTCCACAGTGCGTTTGATATGCGGAAACTACGATATCTTCGGTATCGTTGTTGTTTCCAGCTGAGACATGCATTTTCAGTGATAATCTTCATGATTCTGCTGTTACAAGTGTGCAGAATCACCGAAATCGCTGTTTTCGTGCTTTTGAATGCGAAAAACACGTTTTCTGGTGTTTTCAACACTCCACAGTGCGTTTGATATGCGGAAACTGCGATATCTTCGGTATCGTTATTGTTTCCAGCTGAGATATGCACTTTCAGTGATAATCTTCACGATTCTGCTGTTACAAGTGTGCAGAATCACCGAAATCGCTGTTTTCGTGCTTTTGAATGCGAAAAACACGTTTTCTGGTGTTTTCAACACTCCACAGTGCGTTTGATATGCGGAAACTGCGATATCTTCGGTATCGTTGTTGTTTCCAGCTGAGATATGCACTTTCAGTGATAATCTTCACGATTCTGCTGTTAGAAGTGTGCAGAATCACCGAAAACACTGTTTTCGTGCTTTTGAATGCGAAAAACACGTTTTCTGGTGTTTTCAGCACTCCACAGTGCGTTTGATATGCGGAAACTGCGACATCTTCGGTATCGTTGTTGTTTCCAGCTGAGATATGCATCTTCAGTGATAATCTTCATGATTCTGCTGTTACAAGTGTGCAGAATCACCGAAATCGCTGTTTTCGTGCTTTTGTATGCGAAAAACACGTTTTCTGGTGTTTTCAGCACTCCACAGTGCGTTTGATATGCGGAAACTACGATATCTTCGGTATCGTTGTTGTTTCCAGCTGAGACATGCATTTTCAGTGATAATCTTCATGATTCTGCTGTTACAAGTGTGCAGAATCACCGAAATCGCTGTTTTCGTGCTTTTGAATGCGAAACACACGTTTTCTGGTGTTTTCAACACTCCACAGTGCGTTTGATATGCGGAAACTGCGATATCTTCGGTATCGTTATTGTTTCCAGCTGAGATATGCACTTTCAGTGATAATCTTCACGATTCTGCTGTTACAAGTGTGCAGAATCACCGAAATCGCTGTTTTCGTGCTTTTGAATGCGAAAAACACGTTTTCTGGTGTTTTCAGCACTCCACAGTGCGTTTGATATGCGGAAACTGCGATATCTTCGGTATCGTTGTTGTTTCCAGCTGAGATATGCACTTTCAGTGATAATCTTCACGATTCTGCTGTTACAAGTGTGCAGAATCACCGAAATCGCTGTTTTCGTGCTTTTGAATGCGAAAAACACGTTTTCTGGTGTTTTCAGCACTCCACAGTGCGTTTGATATGCGGAAACTACGATATCTTCGGTATCGTTGTTGTTTCCAGCTGAGATATGCACTTTCAGTGATAATCTTCACGATTCTGCTGTTACAAGTGTGCAGAATCACCGAAATCGCTGTTTTCGTGCTTTTGAATGCGAAAAACACGTTTTCTGGTGTTTTCAGCACTCCACAGTGCGTTTGATGTGCGGAAACTGCGATATCTTCGGTATCGTTGTTGTTTCCAGCTGAGATATGCACTTTCAGTGATAATCTTCACGATTCTGCTGTTACAAGTGTGCAGAATCACCGAAATCGCTGTTTTCGTGCTTTTGAATGCGAAAAACACGTTTTCTGGTGTTTTCAGCACTCCACAGTGCGTTTGATATGCGGAAACTGCGATATCTTCGGTATCGTTGTTGTTTCCAGCTGAGATATGCACTTTCAGTGATAATCTTCACGATTCTGCTGTTACAAGTGTGCAGAATCACCGAAATCGCTGTTTTCGTGCTTTTGAATGCGAAAAACACGTTTTCTGGTGTTTTCAGCAGTCCACAGTGCGTTTGATATGCGGAAACTGCGATATCTTCGGTATCGTTGTTGTTTCCAGCTGAGATATGCACTATCAGTGATAATCTTCACGATTCTGCTGTTACAAGTGTGCAGAATCACCGAAATCGCTGTTTTCGTGCTTTTGAATGCGAAAAACACGTTTTCTGGTGTTTTCAGCACTCCACAGTGCGTTTGATATGCGGAAACTACGATATCTTCGGTATCGTTGTTGTTTCCAGCTGAGATATGCACTTTCAGTGATAATCTTCACGATTCTGCTGTTACAAGTGTGCAGAATCACCGAAATCGCTGTTTTCGTGCTTTTGAATGCGAAAAACACGTTTTCTGGTGTTTTCAGCACTCCACAGTGCGTTTGATATGCGGAAACTGCCATATCTTCGGTATCGTTGTTGTTTCCTGCTGAGATATGCACTTTCAGTGATAATCTTCACGATTCTGCTGTTACAAGTGTGCAGAATCACCGAAATCGCTGTTTTCGTGCTTTTGAATGCGAAAAACACGTTTTCTGGTGTTTTCAGCACTCCACAGTGCGTGTGATATGCAGAACCGGCGATATCTTGATTTTCGTGGTGTTTCCAGCTGAGATATGCATTTTCTGCGATAATCTTGGTGAGTCTTCTGTCAGAAGTATGCAGAATCATCTAGATCGCTGTTTTCAAGCTATGTAATGCGAAAAAACAAGTTTTCTGGTGTTCTCAACATTCCACAGCGCGTTTTATATGCAGAACCGGCGATATCTTGATTTTCGTTGTGTTTCCAGCTGAGATATGCATTTTCTGCGATAATCTTGGTGAGTCTTCTGTCAGAAGTATGCAGAATCATCGAGATCCCTCTTTGCGAGCTATTTAATGCGAGAAATACGATATCTGGTGTTTTCACCACTCCACAGTACGTTTGACATGCAGAACCAGAGATATCTTTGTTTCGGTCGGGTTTCAAGCTGAGATATGGTATTTTCTACGATAATCTAGGAGAGACTTCTGTCAGAAGTATGCAGAATCTTCGAGAACGCTCTTTTCGAGCTACATAATGCGAGAAACACGTTATCTGGTGTTTTCACCACTCCACAGTGCGTTTGATATGCAGAACCGGCGACATCTTGGCTTTCGTCGGGCATCAAGCTGAGATATGCATTTTCAACGATAATCTTGGTGAGACTTCTGTCAGAAGTATGCAGAATCATCGGGATCGCTCTTTTCGAGCTATTTAATGCGAGAAACACGTTGACTGGATGTTTTCACGACTCCACAGTGCGTTTGATATGCAGAACCGGCGACATCTTGATTTTCGTGAGGTTTCAAGCTGAGATATAGATTGTCTATGATAATCTTGGTGCGACTTCAGTCAGAAAATTACAGAATCATCTAGATCGCTCTTTTCAAGCTATTTAATGCGAAAAAACAAATTTTCTGGTGTTTTCAACATTCCACAGTGCGTTTTATATGCAGAACCGGCGATATGTTGATTTTCGTGGTGTTTCCAGCTGAGATATGCATTTTCTGCGATGATCTTGTTGAGTCTTCTGTCAGAAGTATGCAGAGTCATCGAGATCCCTTTTTTCGAGCTACTTATTGCGCGAAACACGATATCTGGTGTTTTCACCACTCCACAGTGCGTTTGATATACAGAACCGGCGATATGTTGATTTACGTGGTGTTTCCAGCTGAGATATGCATTTTCTGCGATGATCTTGGCGAGTCTTCTGTCAGAAGTATGCAGAGTCATCGAGATCCCTTTTTTCGAGCTACTTATTGCGCGAAACACGATATCTGGTGTTTTCACCACTCCACAGTGCGTTTGATATACAGAACCGGCGACATCTTGGATTTCGTCGGGGTTCATACTGAGATATGCATTCTCTGCGATAATCTTGGTGAGTCTTCTGTCAGAAGTATGCAGAATCATCTAGATCGCTCTTTTCGAGCTAGTTAATGCGAGAAACACGTTTTCTGGTGTATTCACCACTCCACAGTACGTTTGATGTGCAGAACCGGAGATAACTTGGTTTTCGTGAGGTTTCAAGCTGAGATATGGATTTTCTGCGATAATCTTGGTGAGACTTCAGTCAGAAGTATACAGATTCATCTAGATCGCACTTTTCAAGCTATTTAATGCGAAAAAACAAATTTTCTGGTGTTTTCAACATTCCACAGTGCGTTTTATATGCAGAACCGGCGATATGTTGATTTTCGTGGTGTTTCCAGCTGAGATATGCATTTTCTGCGATGATCTTGGTGAGTCTTCTGTCAGAAGTATGCAGAGTCATCGAGATCCCTTTTTTCGAGCTACTTATTGCGCGAAACACGATATCTGGTGTTTTCACCACTCCACAGTGCGTTTGATATACAGAACCGGCGACATCTTGGATTTCGTCGGGGTTCATACTGAGATATGCATTCTCTGCGATAATCTTGGTGAGTCTTCTGTCAGAAGTATGCAGAATCATCTAGATCGCTCTTTTCGAGCTAGTTAATGCGAGAAACACGTTTTCTGGTGTATTCACCACTCCACAGTACGTTTGATGTGCAGAACCGGAGATAACTTGGTTTTCGTGAGGTTTCAAGCTGAGATATGCATTTTCTGACATAATATTGGTGAGACTTCAGTCAGAAGTATGCAGAATCATCTAGATCGCTCGTTTCGAGCTATTTAATGCGAAAAAACAAGTTTTCTGGTGTTTTCAACATTCCACAGTGCGTTTGATATGCAGAACCGGCGATATCTTGATTTTCGTGGTGTTTCCAGCTGAGATATGCATTTTCTGCGATAATCTTTGTAAGTCTTCTGTCAGAAGTATGTAGAACCATCTGGATCGCACTTTTCGAGCTATTTAATGCGAGAAACACGTTTTCTGGTGTATTCACCACTCCACAGTACGTTTGACATGCAGAACCAGAGATATCTTTGTTTCGGTCGGGTTTCAAGCTGAGATTTGGTATTTTCTACGAGAATCTTGGAGAGACTTCTGTCAGAAGTATGCAGAATCTTCGAGAACGCTCTTTTCGAGCTACATAATGCGAGAAACACGTTATCTGGTGTTTTCACCACTCCACAGTGCGTTTGATATGCAGAACCGGCGACATCTTGGCTTTCGTCGGGCATCAAGCTGAGATATGCATTTTCAACGATAATCTTGGTGAGACTTCTGTCAGAAGTATGCAGAATCATCGGGATCGCTCTTTTCGAGCTATTTAATGCGAGAAACACGTTGTCTGGATGTTTTCACGACTCCACAGTGCGTTTGATATGCAGAAACTGCGACATCTTGGATTTCGTCGGGGTTCAAACTGAGATATGCATTTTCTGCGATAATCTTGGTGAGTCTTCTGTCAGAAGTATGTAGAATCATCTAGATCGCTCTTTTCGAGCTATTTAATGCGAGAAACACGTTTTCTGGTGTATTCACCACTCCACAGTACGTTTGACATGCAGAACCGGAGATATCTTTGTTTCGGTCGGGTTTCAAGTTGAGATATGCATTTTCTACGATAATCTTGGTGAGACTTCTGTCAGAAGTATGCAGAATCTTCGAGAACGCTCTTTTCGAGCTACATAATGCGAGAAACACGTTATCTGGTGTTTTCACAACTAAACAGTGCGTTTGATATGCAGAACCGGCGACATCTTGGATTTCGTCGGGTTTCAAGCTGAGATATGCATTTTCTACGTTAATCTTTGTGAGACTTCTGTCAGAAGTATGCAGAATCTTCGAGATCGCTCTTTTCGAGCTATTTAATGCGAAAAAACAAGTTTTCTGGTGTTTTCAACATTCCACAGTGCGTTTTATATGCAGAACCGGCGATATGTTGATTTTCGTGGTGTTTCCAGCTGAGATATGGATTTTCTGCGATAATCTTGGTGAGACTTCTGTCAGAAGTATGCAGAGTCATCGAGATCAATTTTTTCCAGCTACTTATTGCGCGAAACACGATATCTGGTGTTTTCACCACTCCACAGTGCGTTTGATATACAGAACCGGCGATATGTTGATTTTCGTGGTGTTTCCAGCTGAGATATGCATTTTCTGCGATGATCTTGGTGAGTCTTCTGTCAGAAGTATGCAGAGTCATCGAGATCCCTTTTTTCGAGCTACTTATTGCGCGAAACACGATATCTGGTGTTTTCACCACTCCACAGTGCGTTTGATATACAGAACCGGAGACATCTTGGATTTCGTCGGGGTTCATACTGAGATATGCATTCTCTGCGATAATCTTGGTGAGTCTTCTGTCAGAAGTATGCAGAATCATCTAGATCGCTCTTTTCGAGCTAGTTAATGCGAGAAACACGTTTTCTGGTGTATTCACCACTCCACAGTACGTTTGACATGCAGAACCAGAGATATCTTTGTTTCGGTCGGGTTTCAAGCTGAGATTTGGTATTTTCTACGAGAATCTTGGAGAGACTTCTGTCAGAAGTATGCAGAATCTTCGAGAACGCTCTTTTCGAGCTACATAATGCGAGAAACACGTTATCTGGTGTTTTCACCACTCCACAGTGCGTTTGATATGCAGAACCGGCGACATCTTGGCTTTCGTCGGGCATCAAGCTGAGATATGCATTTTCAACGATAATCTTGGTGAGACTTCTGTCAGAAGTATGCAGAATCATCTAGATCGCTCGTTTCGAGCTATTTAATGCGAAAAAACAAGTTTTCTGGTGTTTTCAACATTCCACAGTGCGTTTGATATGCAGAACCGGCGATATCTTGATTTTCGTGGTGTTTCCAGCTGAGATATGCATTTTCTGCGATAATCTTTGTAAGTCTTCTGTCAGAAGTATGTAGAACCATCTGGATCGCTCTTTTCGAGCTATTTAATGCGAGAAACACGTTTTCTGGTGTATTCACCACTCCACAGTACGTTTGACATGCAGAACCAGAGATATCTTTGTTTCGGTCGGGTTTCAAGCTGAGATTTGGTATTTTCTACGAGAATCTTGGAGAGACTTCTGTCAGAAGTATGCAGAATCTTCGAGAACGCTCTTTTCGAGCTACATAATGCGAGAAACACGTTGTCTGGATGTTTTCACGACTCCACAGTGCGTTTGATATGCAGAAACTGCGACATCTTGGATTTCGTCGGGGTTCAAACTGAGATATGCATTTTCTGCGATAATCTTGGTGAGTCTTCTGTCAGAAGTATGTAGAATCATCTAGATCGCTCTTTTCGAGCTATTTAATGCGAGAAACACGTTTTCTGGTGTATTCACCACTCCACAGTACGTTTGACATGCAGAACCGGAGATATCTTTGTTTCGGTCGGGTTTCAAGTTGAGATATGCATTTTCTACGATAATCTTGGTGAGACTTCTGTCAGAAGTATGCAGAATCTTCGAGAACGCTCTTTTCGAGCTACATAATGCGAGAAACACGTTATCTGGTGTTTTCACAACTAAACAGTGCGTTTGATATGCAGAACCGGCGACATCTTGGATTTCGTCGGGTTTCAAGCTGAGATATGCATTTTCTACGTTAATCTTTGTGAGACTTCTGTCAGAAGTATGCAGAATCTTCGAGATCGCTCTTTTCGAGCTATTTAATGCGAAAAAACAAGTTTTCTGGTGTTTTCAACATTCCACAGTGCGTTTTATATGCAGAACCGGCGATATCTTGATTTTCGTGGTGTTTCCAGCTGAGATATGCATTTTCTGCGATGATCTTGGTGAGTCTTCTGTCAGAAGTATGCAGAATCATCGAGATCCCTTTTTTCGAGCTATTTAATGCGAGAAACACGTTATCTGGTGTTTTCACCACTCCACATTGCGTTTGATATGCAGAACCGCCGACATCTTGGATTTCGTCGGGTTTCAAGCTGAGATGTGCATTTTCAACGATAATCTTGGTGAGACTTCTGTCAGAAGTATGCAGAATCATCGGGATCGCTCTTTGCGAGCTATTTAATGCGAGAAACACGTTGTCTGGTTGTTTTCACGACTCTACAGTGCGTTTGATATGCAGAACCAGCGACATCTTAATTTTCGTGATGTTTCAAGCTGAGATATGGATTTTCTGCGATAATCTTGGTGAGTCTTCTGTCAGAAGTATGCAGAATCATCTAGATCGCTCTTTTCGAGCTGTTTAATTCGGGAAACACGTTATCTGGTTGTTTTCACCACTCCACAGTGCGTTTGATATGCAGAAGCGGCGACATCTTGATTTTCGTGAGATTTCAAGCTGAGATATGCATTTTCTGCGATAATCTTGGTGAGTCTTCTGTCAGAAGTATGCAGAATCATCTAGATCGCTGTTTTCAAGCTATGTAATGCGAAAAAACAAGTTTTCTGGTGTTTTCAACATTCCACAGCGCGTTGTATATGCAGAACCGGCGATATCTTGATTTTCGTTGTGTTTCCAGCTGAGATATGCATTTTCTGCGATAATCTTGGTGAGTCTTCTGTCAGAAGTATGCAGAATCATCGAGATCCCTCTTTGCGAGCTATTTAATGCGAGAAACACGATATCTGGTGTTTTCACCACTCCACAGTGCGTTTGATATGCAGAACCGGCAACATCTTGATTTTCGTGAGGTTTCAAGCTGAGATATGCATTTTCTGACATAATATTGGTGAGACTTCAGTCAGAAGTATGCAGAATCATCTAGATCGCTCGTTTCGAGCTATTGAATGCAAAAAAACAAGTTTTCTGGTGTTTTCAACATTCCACAGTGCGTTTGATATGCAGAACCGGCGATATCTTGATTTTCGTGGTGTTTCCAGCTGAGATATGCATTTTCTGCGATAATCTTGGTAAGTCTTCTGTCAGAAGTATGTAGAACCATCTGGATCGCTCTTTTCGAGCTATTTAATGCGAGAAACACGTTTTCTGGTGTATTCACCACTCCACAGTACGTTTGACATGCAGAACCAGAGATATCTTTGTTTCGGTCGGGTTTCAAGCTGAGATATGGTATTTTCTACGATAATCTAGGAGAGACTTCTGTCAGAAGTATGCAGAATCTTCGAGAACGCTCTTTTCGAGCTACACAATGCGAGAAACACGTTATCTGGTGTTTTCACCACTCCACAGTGCGTTTGATATCCAGAACCGGCGACATCTTGGCTTTCGTCGGGCATCAAGCTGAGATATGCATTTTCAACGATAATCTTGGTGAGACTTCTGTCAGAAGTATGCAGAATCATCGGGATCGCTCTTTTCGAGCTATTTAATGCGAGAAACACGTTGTCTGGATGTTTTCACGACTCCACAGTGCGTTTGATATGCAGAACCGGCGACATCTTGATTTTCGTGAGGTTTCAAGCTGAGATATAGATTGTCTATGATAATCTTGGTGCGACTTCAGTCAGAAAATTACAGAATCATCTAGATCGCTCTTTTCAAGCTATTTAATGCGAAAAAACAAATTTTCTGGTGTTTTCAACATTCCAAAGTGCGTTTTATATGCAGAACCGGCGATATGTTGATTTTCGTGGTGTTTCCAGCTGAGATATGCATTTTCTGCGATGATCTTGGTGAGTCTTCTGTCAGAAGTATGCAGAGTCATCGAGATCCCTTTTTTCGAGCTACTTATTGCGCGAAACACGATATCTGGTGTTTTCACCACTCCACAGTGCGTTTGATATACAGAACCGGCGACATCTTGGATTTCGTCGGGGTTCATACTGAGATATGCATTCTCTGCGATAATCTTGGTGAGTCTTCTGTCAGAAGTATGCAGAATCATCTAGATCGCTCTTTTCGAGCTAGTTAATGCGAGAAACACGTTTTCTGGTGTATTCACCACTCCACAGTACGTTTGATGTGCAGAACCGGAGATAACTTGGTTTTTGTGAGGTTTCAAGCTGAGATATGGATTTTCTGCGATAATCTTGGTGAGACTTCTGTCAGAAGTATGTAGAGTCATCGAGATCCCTTTTTTTCCAGCTACTTATTGCGCGAAACACGATATCTGGTGTTTTCACCACTCCACAGTGCGTTTGATATACAGCACCGGCGATATGTTGATTTACGTGGTGTTTCCAGCTGAGATATGCATTTTCTGCGATGATCTTGGTGAGTCTTCTGTCAGAAGTATGCAGAGTCATCGAGATCCCTTTTTTCGAGCTACTTATTGCGCGAAACACGATATCTGGTGTTTTCACCACTCCACAGTGCGTTTGATATACAGAACCGGCGACATCTTGGATTTCGTCGGGGTTCATACTGAGATATGCATTCTCTGCGATAATCTTGGTGAGTCTTCTGTCAGAAGTATGCAGAATCATCTAGATCGCTCTTTTCGAGCTAGTTAATGCGAGAAACACGTTTTCTGGTGTATTCACCACTCCACAGTACGTTTGATGTGCAGAACCGGAGATAACTTGGTTTTCGTGAGGTTTCAAGCTGAGATATGGATTTTCTGCGATAATCTTGGTGAGACTTCAGTCAGAAGTATACAGAATCATCTAGATCGCTCTTTTCGAGCTATTTAATGCGAGAAACACGTTTTCTGGTGTATTCACCACTCCACAGTACGTTTGACATGCAGAACCGGAGATATCTTTGTTTCGGTCGGGTTTCAAGTTGAGATATGCATTTTCTACGATAATCTTGGTGAGACTTCTGTCAGAAGTATGCAGAATCATCGAGAACGCTCTTTTCGAGCTACATAATGCGAGAAACACGTTATCTGGTGTTTTCACAACTAAACAGTGCGTTTGATATGCAGAACCAGCGACATCTTAATTTTCGTGATGTTTCAAGCTGAGATATGGATTTTCTGCGATAATCTTGGTGAGTCTTCTGTCAGAAGTATGCAGAATCATCTAGATCGCTCTTTTCGAGCTGTTTAATTCGGGAAACACGTTATCTGGTTGTTTTCACCACTCCACAGTGCGTTTGATATGCAGAAGCGGCGACATCTTGATTTTCGTGAGATTTCAAGCTGAGATATGCATTTTCTGCGATAATCTTGGTGAGTCTTCTGTCAGAAGTATGCAGAATCATCTAGATCGCTGTTTTCAAGCTATGTAATGCGAAAAAACAAGTTTTCTGGTGTTTTCAACATTCCACAGCGCGTTTTATATGCAGAACCGGCGATATCTTGATTTTCGTTGTGTTTCCAGCTGAGATATGCATTTTCTGCGATAATCTTGGTGAGTCTTCTGTCAGAAGTATGCAGAATCATCGAGATCCCTCTTTCCGAGCTATTTAATGCGAGAAACACGATATCTGGTGTTTTCACCACTCCACAGTGCGTTTGATATGCAGAACCGGCAACATCTTGATTTTCGTGAGGTTTCAAGCTGAGATATGCATTTTCTGACATAATATTGGTGAGACTTCAGTCAGAAGTATGCAGAATCATCTAGATCGCTCGTTTCGAGCTATTGAATGCAAAAAAACAAGTTTTCTGGTGTTTTCAACATTCCACAGTGCGTTTGATATGCAGAACCGGCGATATCTTGATTTTCGTGGTGTTTCCAGCTGAGATATGCATTTTCTGCGATAATCTTGGTAAGTCTTCTGTCAGAAGTATGTAGAACCATCTGGATCGCTCTTTTCGAGCTATTTAATGCGAGAAACACGTTTTCTGGTGTATTCACCACTCCACAGTACGTTTGACATGCAGAACCAGAGATATCTTTGTTTCGGTCGGGTTTCAAGCTGAGATATGGTATTTTCTACGATAATCTAGGAGAGACTTCTGTCAGAAGTATGCAGAATCTTCGAGAACGCTCTTTTCGAGCTACATAATGCGAGAAACACGTTATCTGGTGTTTTCACCACTCCACAGTGCGTTTGATATGCAGAACCGGCGACATCTTGGCTTTCGTCGGGCATCAAGCTGAGATATGCATTTTCAACGATAATCTTGGTGAGACTTCTGTCAGAAGTATGCAGAATCATCGGGATCGCTCTTTTCGAGCTATTTAATGCGAGAAACACGTTGTCTGGATGTTTTCACGACTCCACAGTGCGTTTGATATGCAGAACCGGCGACATCTTGATTTTCGTGAGGTTTCAAGCTGAGATATAGATTGTCTATGATAATCTTGGTGCGACTTCAGTCAGAAAATTACAGAATCATCTAGATCGCTCTTTTCAAGCTATTTAATGCGAAAAAACAAATTTTCTGGTGTTTTCAACATTCCACAGTGCGTTTTATATGCAGAACAGGCGATATGTTGATTTTCGTGGTGTTTCCAGCTGAGATATGCATTTTCTGCGATGATCTTGGTGAGTCTTCTGTCAGAAGTATGCAGAGTCATCGAGATCCCTTTTTTCGAGCTACTTATTGCGCGAAACACGATATCTGGTGTTTTCACCACTCCACAGTGCGTTTGATATACAGAACCGGCGACATCTTGGATTTCATCGGGGTTCATACTGAGATATGCATTCTCTGCGATAATCTTGGTGAGTCTTCTGTCAGAAGTATGCAGAATCATCTAGATCGCTCTTTTCGAGCTAGTTAATGCGAGAAACACGTTTTCTGGTGTATTCACCACTCCACAGTACGTTTGATGTGCAGAACCGGAGATAACTTGGTTTTCGTGAGGTTTCAAGCTGAGATATGGATTTTCTGCGATAATCTTGGTGAGACTTCTGTCAGAAGTATGTAGAGTCATCGAGATCCCTTTTTTCCAGCTACTTATTGCGCGAAACACGATATCTGGTGTTTTCACCACTCCACAGTGCGTTTGATATACAGAACCGGCGATATGTTGATTTACGTGGTGTTTCCAGCTGAGATATGCATTTTCTGCGATGATCTTGGTGAGTCTTCTGTCAGAAGTATGCAGAGTCATCGAGATCCCTTTTTTCGAGCTACTTATTGCGCGAAACACGATATCTGGTGTTTTCACCACTCCACAGTGCGTTTGATATACAGAACCGGCGACATCTTGGATTTCGTCGGGGTTCATACTGAGATATGCATTCTCTGCGATAATCTTGGTGAGTCTTCTGTCAGAAGTATGCAGAATCATCTAGATCGCTCTTTTCGAGCTATTTAATGCGAAAAAACAAGTTTTCTGGTGTTTTCAACATTCCACAGTGCGTTTGATATGCAGAACCGGCGATATCTTGATTTTCGTGGTGTTTCCAGCTGAGATATGCATTTTCTGCGATAATCTTTGTAAGTCTTCTGTCAGAAGTATGTAGAACCATCTGGATCGCTCTTTTCGAGCTATTTAATGCGAGAAACACGTTTTCTGGTGTATTCGCCACTCCACAGTACGTTTGACATGCAGAACCAGAGATACCTTTGTTTCGGTCGGGTTTCAAGCTGAGATTTGGTATTTTCTACGAGAATCTTGGAGAGACTTCTGTCAGAAGTATGCAGAATCTTCGAGAACGCTCTTTTCGAGCTACATAATGCGAGAAACACGTTATCTGGTGTTTTCACCACTCCACAGTGCGTTTGATATGCAGAACCGGCGATATGTTGATTTTCGTGGTGTTTCCAGCTGAGATATGCATTTTCTGCGATGATCTTGGTGAGTCTTCTGTCAGAAGTATGCAGAGTCATCGAGATCCCTTTTTTCGAGCTACTTATTGCGCGAAACACGATATCTGGTGTTTTCACCACTCCACAGTGCGTTTGATATACAGAACCGGCGACATCTTGGATTTCGTCGGGGTTCATACTGAGATATGCATTCTCTGCGATAATCTTGGTGAGTCTTCTGTCAGAAGTATGCAGAATCATCTAGATCGCTCTTTTCGAGCTAGTTAATGCGAGAAACACGTTTTCTGGTGTATTCACCACTCCACAGTGCGTTTGATGTGCAGAACCGGAGATAACTTGGTTTTCGTGAGGTTTCAAGCTGAGATATGGATTTTCTGCGATAATCTTGGTGAGACTTCTGTCAGAAGTATGTAGAGTCATCGAGATCCCTTTTTTCCAGCTACTTATTGCGCGAAACACGATATCTGGTGTTTTCACCACTCCACAGTGCGTTTGATATACAGAACCGGCGATATGTTGATTTACGTGGTGTTTCCAGCTGAGATATGCATTTTCTGCGATGATCTTGGTGAGTCTTCTGTCAGAAGTATGCAGAGTCATCGAGATCCCTTTTTTCGAGCTACTTATTGCGCGAAACACGATATCTGGTGTTTTCACCACTCCACAGTGCGTTTGATATACAGAACCGGCGACATCTTGGATTTCGTCGGGGTTCATACTGAGATATGCATTCTCTGCGATAATCTTGGTGAGCCTTCTGTCAGAAGTATGCAGAATCATCTAGATCGCTCTTTTCGAGCTAGTTAATGCGAGAAACACGTTTTCTGGTGTATTCACCACTCCACAGTACGTTTGATGTGCAGAACCGGAGATAACTTGGTTTTCGTGAGGTTTCAAGCTGAGATATGGATTTTCTGCGATAATCTTGGTGAGACTTCTGTCAGAAGTATGTAGAGTCATCGAGATCCCTTTTTTCCAGCTACTTATTGCGCGAAACACGATATCTGGTGTTTTCACCACTCCACAGTGCGTTTGATATACAGAACCGGCGATATGTTGATTTACGTGGTGTTTCCAGCTGAGATATGCATTTTCTGCGATGATCTTGGTGAGTCTTCTGTCAGAAGTATGCAGAGTCATCGAGATCCCTTTTTTCGAGCTACTTATTGCGCGAAACACGATATCTGGTGTTTTCACCACTCCACAGTGCGTTTGATATACAGAACCGGCGACATCTTGGATTTCGTCGGGGTTCATACTGAGATATGCATTCTCTGCGATAATCTTGGTGAGTCTTCTGTCAGAAGTATGCAGAATCATCTAGATCGCTCTTTTCGAGCTAGTTAATGCGAGAAACACGTTTTCTGGTGTATTCACCACTCCACAGTACGTTTGATGTGCAGAACCGGAGATAACTTGGTTTTCGTGAGGTTTCAAGCTGAGATATGGATTTTCTGCGATAATCTTGGTGAGACTTCAGCCAGAAGTATACAGAATCATCTAGATCGCACTTTTCAAGCTATTTAATGCGAAAAAACAAATTTTCTGGTGTTTTCAACATTCCACAGTGCGTTTTATATGCAGAACCGGCGATATGTTGATTTTCGTGGTGTTTCCAGCTGAGATATGCATTTTCTGCGATGATCTTGGTGAGTCTTCTGTCAGAAGTATGCAGAGTCATCGAGATCCCTTTTTTCGAGCTACTTATTGCTCGAAACACGATATCTGGTGTTTTCAACACTCCACAGTGCGTTTGATATGCAGAACCGGCAACATCTTGATTTTCGTGAGGTTTCAAGCTGAGATATGCATTTTCTGACATAATATTGGTGAGACTTCAGTCAGAAGTATGCAGAATCATCTAGATCGCTCGTTTCGAGCTATTTAATGCGAAAAAACAAGTTTTCTGGTGTTTTCAACATTCCACAGTGCGTTTGATATGCAGAACCGGCGATATCTTGATTTTCGTGGTGTTTCCAGCTGAGATATGCATTTTCTGCGATAATCTTTGTAAGTCTTCTGTCAGAAGTATGTAGAACCATCTGGATCGCTCTTTTCGAGCTATTTAATGCGAGAAACACGTTTTCTGGTGTATTCGCCACTCCACAGTACGTTTGACATGCAGAACCAGAGATACCTTTGTTTCGGTCGGGTTTCAAGCTGAGATTTGGTATTTTCTACGAGAATCTTGGAGAGACTTCTGTCAGAAGTATGCAGAATCTTCGAGAACGCTCTTTTCGAGCTACATAATGCGAGAAACACGTTATCTGGTGTTTTCACAACTAAACAGTGCGTTTGATATGCAGAACCGGCGACATCTTGGATTTCGTCGGGTTTCAAGCTGAGATATGCATTTTCTACGTTAATCTTTGTGAGACTTCTGTCAGAAGTATGCAGAATCTTCGAGATCGCTCTTTTCGAGCTATTTAATGCGAAAAAACAAGTTTTCTGGTGTTTTCAAAATTCCACAGTGCGTTTTATATGCAGAACCGGCGATATCTTGATTTTCGTGGTGTTTCCAGCTGAGATATGCATTTTCTGCGATGATCTTGGTGAGTCTTCTGTCAGAAGTATGCAGAATCATCGAGATCCCTTTTTTCGAGCTATTTAATGCGAGAAACACGTTATCTGGTGTTTTCACCACTCCACATTGCGTTTGATATGCAGAACCGGCGACATCTTGATTTTCGTGATGTTTTCCAGCTGAGATATGTATTTTCTGCGATAATCTTGGTGAGACTTCAGTCAGAAGTATGCAGAATCATCTAGATCGCTCTTTCCAAGCTGTTTAATTCGGGAAACACGTTATCTGGTTGTTTTCACCACTCCACAGTGCGTTTGATATGCAGAAGCGGCGACATCTTGATTTTCGTGAGATTTCAAGCTGCGGTATGCATTTTCTGCGATAATCTTGGTGAGACTTCTGTCAGAAGTATGCAGAACCATATAGATCGCCCGTTTCGAGCTATCTAATGCGAAAAAAACAAGTTTTCTGGTGTTTTCAACATTCCACAGTGCGTTTTATATGCAGAACCGGCGATATCTTGATTTTCGTGGTGTTTCCAGCTGAGATATGCATTTTCTGCGATGATCTTGGTGAGTCTTCTGTCAGAAGTATGCAGAATCATCGAGATCCCTTTTTTCGAGCTATTTAATGCGAGAAACACGTTATCTGGTGTTTTCACCACTCCACATTGCGTTTGATATGCAGAACCGCCGACATCTTGGATTTCGTCGGGTTTCAAGCTGAGATGTGCATTTTCAACGATAATCTTGGTGAGACTTCTGTCAGAAGTATGCAGAATCATCGGGATCGCTCTTTGCGAGCTATTTAATGCGAGAAACACGTTGTCTGGTTGTTTTCACGACTTCACAGTGCGTTTGATATGCAGAACCGGCGACATCTTGATTTTCGTGATGTTTCAAGCTGAGATATGGATTTTCTGCGATAATCTTGGTGAGACTTCAGTCAGAAGTATGCAGAATCATCTAGATCGCTCTTTTCAAGCTATTTAATGCGAAAAAACAAGTTTTCTGGTGTTTTCAACATTCCGCAGTGCGTTTGATATGCAGAACCGGCGACATCTTGGATTTCGTCGGGTTTCAAGCTGAGATATGCATTTTCTACGATAATCATGGTGAGACTTCTGTCAGAAGTATGCAGAATCTTCGAGATCGCTCTTTTCGAGCTACTTAATGCGAGAAACACGATATCTGGTGTTTTCACCGCTCCACAGTGCGTTTGATATGCAGAACCGGCGATATCTTGATTTTCGTGGTGTTTCCAGCTGAGATATGCATTTTCTGCGATAATCTTGGTGAGTCTTCTGTCAGAAGTATGCAGAATCATCTAGATCGCTCTTTTCGAGCTATTTAATGCGAGAAACACGTTTTCTGGTGTATTCACCACTCCACAGTGCGTTTGATATGCAGAACCGGCGACATCTTGAATTTCGTCGGGTTTCAAGCTGAGATATGCATTTTCGACGATAATCTTGGTGAGTCTTCTGTCAGAAGTATGCAGAATCATCTAAATCGCTCTTTTCGAGCTATTTAATGCGAGAAACACGTTTTCTGGTGTATTCACCAATCCACAGTGCGTTTGACATGCAGAACCGGCGAAATCTTGCTTTTCGTGGGTTTTCAAGCTGAGATATGCATTTTCTGCGATAATCTTGGTGAGACTTCTGTCAGAAGTATGCAGAATCATCTAAATCGCTCTTTTCGAGCTATTTAATGCGAGAAACACGTTTTCTGGTGTATTCACCAATCCACAGTGCGTTTGACATGCAGAACCGGCGAAATCTTGCTTTTCGTGGGTTTTCAAGCTGAGATATGCATTTTCTGCGATAATCTTGGTGAGACTTCTGTCAGAAGTATGCAGAATCATCTAAATCGCTCTTTTCGAGCTATTTAATGCGAGAAACACTTTTTCTGGTGTATTCACCAATCCACAGTGCGTTTGACATGCAGAACCGGCGAAATCTTGCTTTTCGTGGGTTTTCAAGCTGAGATATGCATTTTCTGCGATAATCTTGGTGAGACTTCTGTCAGAAGTATGCAGAATCTTCGAGAACGCTCTTTTCGAGCTACATAATGCGAGAAACACGTTGTCTGGTTGTTTTCAGGACTCCACAGTGCGTTTGATATGCAGAACCAGCGACATCTTAATTTTTGTGATGTTTCAAGCTGAGATATGCATTTTCTGCGATAATCTTGGTGAGACTTCTGTCAGAAGTATGCAGAATCATCTAAATCGCTCTTTTCGAGCTATTTAATGCGAGAAACACGTTTTCTGGTGTATTCGCCACTCCACAGTACGTTTGACATGCAGAACCGGCGATATCATGGTTTCGGTCGGGTTTCATACTGAGATATGCATTTTCTACGATAATCTTGGTGAGACTTCTGTCACAAGTATGCAGAATCTTCGAGAACGCTCTTTTCGAGCTACTTAATGCGAGAAACACGTTTTCGGGTGTTTTCAACACTCCACAGTACGTTTGATGTGCAGAACCGGAGATAACTTGGTTTTCGTGAGGTTTCAAGCTGAGATATGCATTTTCAACGATAATCTTGGTGAGACTTCTGTCAGAAGTATGCAGAATCATCGGGATCGCTCTTTTCGAGCTATTGAATGCGAGAAACACGTTGTCTGGTTGTTTTCAACATTCCACAGTGCGTTTGATATGCAGAACCGGCGACATCTTGGATTTCGTCGGGTTTCAAGCTGAGATATGCATTTTCTACGATAATCTTAGTGAGACTTCTGTCAGAAGTATGCAGAATCTTAGAGATCGCTCTTTTCGAGCTATTTAATGCGAGAAACACGTTGTCTGGTTGTTTTCACGACACCACAGTGCGTTTGATATGCAGAACCGGCGACATCTTGATTTTCGTGATGTTTTCCAGCTGAGATATGGATTTTCTGCGATAATCTTGGTGAGGCTTCAGTCAGAAGTATGCAGAATCATCTAGATCGCTCTTTTCAAGCTATTTAATGCGAAAAAACAAGTTTTCTGGTGTTTTCAACATTCCACAGTGCGTTTGATATGCAGAACCGGCGATATCTTGGATTTCGTCGGGTTTCAAGCTGAGATATGCATTTTCTACGATAATCTTGGTGAGACTTCTGTCAGAAGTATGCAGAATCTTCGAGATCGCTCTTTTCGAGCTACTTAATGCGACAAACACGATATCTGGTGTTTTCACCACTCCACAGTGCGTTTGATATGCAGAACCGGCGATATCTTGATTTTCGTGGTGTTTCCAGCTGAGATATGCATTTTCTGCGATAATCTTGGTGAGTCTTCTGTCAGAAGAATGCAGAATCATCTAGATCGCTCTTTTCGAGCTATTTAATGCGAGAAACACGTTTTCTGGTGTATTCGCCACTCCACAGTACGTTTGACATGCAGAACCGGCGATATCATGGTTTCGGTCGGGTTTCATACTGAGATATGCATTTTCTACGATAATCTTGGTGAGACTTCTGTCACAAGTATGCAGAATCTTCGAGAACGCTCTTTTCGAGCTACTTAATGCGAGAAACACGTTTTCGGGTGTTTTCAACATTCCACAGTGCGTTTGATATGCAGAACCGGCGATATCTTGGATTTCGTCGGGTTTCAAGCTGAGATATGCATTTTCAACGATAATCTTGGTGAGACTTCTGTCAGAAGTATGCAGAATCTTCGAGATCGCTCTTTTCGAGCTACTTAATGCGAGAAACACGATATCTGGTGTTTTCACCACTCCACAGTGCGTTTGATATGCAGAACCGGCGACATCTTGAATTTCGTCGGGTTTCAAGCTGAGATATGCATTTTCGACGATAATCTTGGTGAGTCTTCTGTCAGAAGTATGCAGAATCATCTAAATCGCTCTTTTCGAGCTATTTAATGCGAGAAACACGTTTTCTGGTGTATTCACCAATCCACAGTGCGTTTGACATGCAGAACCGGCGAAATCTTGCTTTTCGTGGGTTTTCAAGCTGAGATATGCATTTTCTGCGATAATCTTGGTGAGACTTCTGTCAGAAGTATGCAGAATCATCTAAATCGCTCTTTTCGAGCTATTTAATGCGAGAAACACGTTTTCTGGTGTATTCACCAATCCACAGTGCGTTTGACATGCAGAACCGGCGAAATCTTGCTTTTCGTGGGTTTTCAAGCTGAGATATGCATTTTCTGCGATAATCTTGGTGAGACTTCTGTCAGAAGTATGCAGAATCATCTAAATCGCTCTTTTCGAGCTATTTAATGCGAGAAACACGTTTTCTGGTGTATTCACCAATCCACAGTGCGTTTGACATGCAGAACCGGCGAAATCTTGCTTTTCGTGGGTTTTCAAGCTGAGATATGCATTTTCTGCGATAATCTTGGTGAGACTTCTGTCAGAAGTATGCAGAATCTTCGAGAACGCTCTTTGCGAGCTATTTAATGCGAGAAACACGTTGTCTGGTTGTTTTCACGACTTCACAGTGCGTTTGATATGCAGAACCGGCGACATCTTGATTTTCGTGATGTTTCAAGCTGAGATATGGATTTTCTGCGATAATCTTGGTGAGACTTCAGTCAGAAGTATGCAGAATCATCTAGATCGCTCTTTTCAAGCTATTTAATGCGAAAAAACAAGTTTTCTGGTGTTTTCAACATTCCGCAGTGCGTTTGATATGCAGAACCGGCGACATCTTGGATTTCGTCGGGTTTCAAGCTGAGATATGCATTTTCTACGATAATCATGGTGAGACTTCTGTCAGAAGTATGCAGAATCTTCGAGATCGCTCTTTTCGAGCTACTTAATGCGAGAAACACGATATCTGGTGTTTTCACCGCTCCACAGTGCGTTTGATATGCAGAACCGGCGATATCTTGATTTTCGTGGTGTTTCCAGCTGAGATATGCATTTTCTGCGATAATCTTGGTGAGTCTTCTGTCAGAAGTATGCAGAATCATCTAGATCGCTCTTTTCGAGCTATTTAATGCGAGAAACACGTTTTCTGGTGTATTCACCACTCCACAGTGCGTTTGATATGCAGAACCGGCGACATCTTGAATTTCGTCGGGTTTCAAGCTGAGATATGCATTTTCGACGATAATCTTGGTGAGTCTTCTGTCAGAAGTATGCAGAATCATCTAAATCGCTCTTTTCGAGCTATTTAATGCGAGAAACACGTTTTCTGGTGTATTCACCAATCCACAGTGCGTTTGACATGCAGAACCGGCGAAATCTTGCTTTTCGTGGGTTTTCAAGCTGAGATATGCATTTTCTGCGATAATCTTGGTGAGACTTCTGTCAGAAGTATGCAGAATCATCTAAATCGCTCTTTTCGAGCTATTTAATGCGAGAAACACGTTTTCTGGTGTATTCACCAATCCACAGTGCGTTTGACATGCAGAACCGGCGAAATCTTGCTTTTCGTGGGTTTTCAAGCTGAGATATGCATTTTCTGCGATAATCTTGGTGAGACTTCTGTCAGAAGTATGCAGAATCATCTAAATCGCTCTTTTCGAGCTATTTAATGCGAGAAACACTTTTTCTGGTGTATTCACCAATCCACAGTGCGTTTGACATGCAGAACCGGCGAAATCTTGCTTTTCGTGGGTTTTCAAGCTGAGATATGCATTTTCTGCGATAATCTTGGTGAGACTTCTGTCAGAAGTATGCAGAATCTTCGAGAACGCTCTTTTCGAGCTACATAATGCGAGAAACACGTTGTCTGGTTGTTTTCAGGACTCCACAGTGCGTTTGATATGCAGAACCAGCGACATCTTAATTTTTGTGATGTTTCAAGCTGAGATATGCATTTTCTGCGATAATCTTGGTGAGACTTCTGTCAGAAGTATGCAGAATCATCTAAATCGCTCTTTTCGAGCTATTTAATGCGAGAAACACGTTTTCTGGTGTATTCGCCACTCCACAGTACGTTTGACATGCAGAACCGGCGATATCATGGTTTCGGTCGGGTTTCATACTGAGATATGCATTTTCTACGATAATCTTGGTGAGACTTGTGTCACAAGTATGCAGAATCTTCGAGAACGCTCTTTTCGAGCTACTTAATGCGAGAAACACGTTTTCGGGTGTTTTCAACACTCCACAGTACGTTTGATGTGCAGAACCGGAGATAACTTGGTTTTCGTGAGGTTTCAAGCTGAGATATGCATTTTCAACGATAATCTTGGTGAGACTTCTGTCAGAAGTATGCAGAATCATCGGGATCGCTCTTTTCGAGCTATTGAATGCGAGAAACACGTTGTCTGGTTGTTTTCAACATTCCACAGTGCGTTTGATATGCAGAACCGGCGACATCTTGGATTTCGTCGGGTTTCAAGCTGAGATATGCATTTTCTACGATAATCTTAGTGAGACTTCTGTCAGAAGTATGCAGAATCTTAGAGATCGCTCTTTTCGAGCTATTTAATGCGAGAAACACGTTGTCTGGTTGTTTTCACGACACCACAGTGCGTTTGATATGCAGAACCGGCGACATCTTGATTTTCGTGATGTTTTCCAGCTGAGATATGGATTTTCTGCGATAATCTTGGTGAGGCTTCAGTCAGAAGTATGCAGAATCATCTAGATCGCTCTTTTCAAGCTATTTAATGCGAAAAAACAAGTTTTCTGGTGTTTTCAACATTCCACAGTGCGTTTGATATGCAGAACCGGCGATATCTTGGATTTCGTCGGGTTTCAAGCTGAGATATGCATTTTCTACGATAATCTTGGTGAGACTTCTGTCAGAAGTATGCAGAATCTTCGAGATCGCTCTTTTCGAGCTACTTAATGCGACAAACACGATATCTGGTGTTTTCACCACTCCACAGTGCGTTTGATATGCAGAACCGGCGATATCTTGATTTTCGTGGTGTTTCCAGCTGAGATATGCATTTTCTGCGATAATCTTGGTGAGTCTTCTGTCAGAAGAATGCAGAATCATCTAGATCGCTCTTTTCGAGCTATTTAATGCGAGAAACACGTTTTCTGGTGTATTCGCCACTCCACAGTACGTTTGACATGCAGAACCGGCGATATCATGGTTTCGGTCGGGTTTCATACTGAGATATGCATTTTCTACGATAATCTTGGTGAGACTTCTGTCACAAGTATGCAGAATCTTCGAGAACGCTCTTTTCGAGCTACTTAATGCGAGAAACACGTTTTCGGGTGTTTTCAACATTCCACAGTGCGTTTGATATGCAGAACCGGCGATATCTTGGATTTCGTCGGGTTTCAAGCTGAGATATGCATTTTCAACGATAATCTTGGTGAGACTTCTGTCAGAAGTATGCAGAATCTTCGAGATCGCTCTTTTCGAGCTACTTAATGCGAGAAACACGATATCTGGTGTTTTCACCACTCCACAGTGCGTTTGATATGCAGAACCGGCGACATCTTGAATTTCGTCGGGTTTCAAGCTGAGATATGCATTTTCGACGATAATCTTGGTGAGTCTTCTGTCAGAAGTATGCAGAATCATCTAAATCGCTCTTTTCGAGCTATTTAATGCGAGAAACACGTTTTCTGGTGTATTCACCAATCCACAGTGCGTTTGACATGCAGAACCGGCGAAATCTTGCTTTTCGTGGGTTTTCAAGCTGAGATATGCATTTTCTGCGATAATCTTGGTGAGACTTCTGTCAGAAGTATGCAGAATCATCTAAATCGCTCTTTTCGAGCTATTTAATGCGAGAAACACGTTTTCTGGTGTATTCACCAATCCACAGTGCGTTTGACATGCAGAACCGGCGAAATCTTGCTTTTCGTGGGTTTTCAAGCTGAGATATGCATTTTCTGCGATAATCTTGGTGAGACTTCTGTCAGAAGTATGCAGAATCATCTAAATCGCTCTTTTCGAGCTATTTAATGCGAGAAACACGTTTTCTGGTGTATTCACCAATCCACAGTGCGTTTGACATGCAGAACCGGCGAAATCTTGCTTTTCGTGGGTTTTCAAGCTGAGATATGCATTTTCTGCGATAATCTTGGTGAGACTTCTGTCAGAAGTATGCAGAATCTTCGAGAACGCTCTTTTCGAGCTACATAATGCGAGAAACACGTTGTCTGGTTGTTTTCAGGACTCCACAGTGTGTTTGATATGCAGAACCAGCGACATCTTAATTTTTGTGATGTTTCAAGCTGAGATATGGATTTTCTGCGATAATCTTGGTGAGACTTCAGTCAGAAGTATGCAGAATCATCTAGATCGCTCTTTTCAAGCTATTTAATGCGAAAAAACAAGTTTTCTGGTGTTTTCAACATTCCACAGTGCGTTTGATATGCAGAACCGGCGACATCTTGGATTTCGTCGGGTTTCAAGCTGAGATATGCATTTTCTACGATAATCATGGTGAGACTTCTGTCAGAAGTATGCAGAATCTTCGAGATCGCTCTTTTCGAGCTACTTAATGCGAGAAACACGATATCTGGTGTTTTCACCACTCCACAGTGCGTTTGATATGCAGAACCGGCGATATCTTGATTTTCGTGGTGTTTCCAGCTGAGATATGCATTTTCTGCGATAATCTTGGTGAGTATTCTGTCAGAAGTATGCAGAATCATCTAGATCGCTCTTTTCGAGCTATTTAATGCGAGAAACACGTTTTCTGGTGTATTCACCACTCCACAGTGCGTTTGATATGCAGAACCGGCGACATCTTGAATTTCGTCGGGTTTCAAGCTGAGATATGCATTTTCTACGATAATCTTGGTGAGTCTTCTGTCAGAAGTATGCAGAATCATCTAAATCGCTCTTTTCGAGCTATTTAATGCGAGAAACACGTTTTCTGGTGTATTCACCAATCCACAGTGCGTTTGACATGCAGAACCGGCGAAATCTTGCTTTTCGTGGGTTTTCAAGCTGAGATATGCATTTTCTGCGATAATCTTGGTGAGACTTCTGTCAGAAGTATGCAGAATCATCTAAATCGCTCTTTTCGAGCTATTTAATGCGAGAAACACGTTTTCTGGTGTATTCACCAATCCACAGTGCGTTTGACATGCAGAACCGGCGAAATCTTGCTTTTCGTGGGTTTTCAAGCTGAGATATGCATTTTCTGCGATAATCTTGGTGAGACTTCTGTCACAAGTATGCAGAATCTTCGAGAACGCTCTTTTCGAGCTACTTAATGCGAGAAACACGTTTTCGGGTGTTTTCAACACTCCACAGTACGTTTGATGTGCAGAACCGGAGATAACTTGGTTTTCGTGAGGTTTCAAGCTGAGATATGCATTTTCTACGATAATCTTAGTGAGACTTCTGTCAGAAGTATGCAGAATCTTAGAGATCGCTCTTTTCGAGCTATTTAATGCGAGAAACACGTTGTCTGGTTGTTTTCACGACACCACAGTGCGTTTGATATGCAGAACCGGCGACATCTTGATTTTCGTGATGTTTTCCAGCTGAGATATGGATTTTCTGCGATAATCTTGGTGAGGCTTCAGTCAGAAGTATGCAGAATCATCTAGATCGCTCTTTTCAAGCTATTTAATGCGAAAAAACAAGTTTTCTGGTGTTTTCAACATTCCACAGTGCGTTTGATATGCAGAACCGGCGATATCTTGGATTTCGTCGGGTTTCAAGCTGAGATATGCATTTTCTACGATAATCTTGGTGAGACTTCTGTCAGAAGTATGCAGAATCTTCGAGATCGCTCTTTTCGAGCTACTTAATGCGACAAACACGATATCTGGTGTTTTCACCACTCCACAGTGCGTTTGATATGCAGAACCGGCGATATCTTGATTTTCGTGGTGTTTCCAGCTGAGATATGCATTTTCTGCGATAATCTTGGTGAGTCTTCTGTCAGAAGAATGCAGAATCATCTAGATCGCTCTTTTCGAGCTATTTAATGCGAGAAACACGTTTTCTGGTGTATTCGCCACTCCACAGTACGTTTGACATGCAGAACCGGCGATATCATGGTTTCGGTCGGGTTTCATACTGAGATATGCATTTTCTACGATAATCTTGGTGAGACTTCTGTCACAAGTATGCAGAATCTTCGAGAACGCTCTTTTCGAGCTACTTAATGCGAGAAACACGTTTTCTGGTGTTTTCACCACTCCGCAGTACGTTTGATGTGCAGAACCGGAGATAACTTGGTTTTCGTGAGGTTTCAAGCTGAGATATGCATTTTCTGCGATTATCTTGGTGAGACTTCTGTCAGAAGTATGCATAATCATCGGGATCGCACTTCTCGAGCTATTTAATGCGAGAAACACGTTATCTGGTTGTTTTCACCACTCCACAGTGCGTTTGATTTGCAGTACCGGCGACATCTTGATTTTCGTGAGGTTTCAAGCTGAGATATGCATTTTCTGCGATAATCTTGGTGAGACTTCTGTCAGAAGTATGCAGAATCATCGGGATCGCTCTTTTCGAGCTATTTAATGCGAGAAACACGTTGTCTGGTTGTTTTCAGGACTCCACAGTGCGTTTGATATGCAGAACCGGCGACATCTTAATTTTCGTGATGTTTCAAGCTGAGATATGGATTTTCTGCGATAATCTTGGTGACACTTCAGTCAGAAGTATGCAGAATCATCTAGATCGCTCTTTTCAAGCTATTTAATGCGAAAAATCAAGTTTTCTAGTGTTTTCACGACACCACAGTGCGTTTGATATCCAGAACCGGCTACATCTAGATTTTCGTGAGATTTCAACCTGAGATATGCATTTTCGTCGATAATCTAGGTGAGTCTTCTGTCAGTAGTATGCAGAATCATCGGGACCCCTCTTTTCGAGCTATTTAATGCGAGAAACACGTTATCTGTTGTTTTCACCACTCCGCAGTGCGTTTGATATGCAGAACCGGCGACATCTTGATTTTCGTGAGATTTCAACCTGAGATATGCATTTTCTACGATAATCTTGGTGAGACTTCCGTCAGAAGTATGCAGAATCTTCGAGATCGCTCTTTTCGAGCTATTTAATGCGAGAAACACGTTATCTGGTGTTTTCACGGCACCACAGTGCGTTTGATATCCAGAACAGGCGACATCTTGAATTTCGTGAGATTTCAACCTGAGATATGCATTTTCGTCGATAATCTTGGTGAGACTTCTGTCAGAAGTATGCAGAATCTTCGAGAACGCTCTTTTCGAGCTACATAATGCGAGAAACACGTTTTCTGGTGTTTTCACCACTCCACAGTACGTTTGATGTGCAGAACCGGAGATAACTTGGTTTTCGTGAGGTTTCAAGCTGAGATATGCATTTTCTGCGATTATCTTGGTGAGACTTCTGTCAGAAGTATGCATAATCATCGGGATCGCACTTCTCGAGCTATTTAATGCGAGAAACACGTTATCTGGTTGTTTTCACCACTCCACAGTGCGTTTGATTTGCAGAACCGGCGACATCTTGATTTTCGTGAGGTTTCAAGCTGAGATATGCATTTTCTGCGATAATCTTGGTGAGACTTCTGTCAGAAGTATGCAGAATCATCGGGATCGCTCTTTTCGAGCTATTTAATGCGAGAAACACGTTGTCTGGTTGTTTTCACGACTCCACAGTGCGTTTGATATGCAGAACCGGCGACATCTTAATTTTCGTGATGTTTCAAGCTGAGATATGGATTTTCTGCGATAATCTTGGTGACACTTCAGTCAGAAGTATGCAGAATCATCTAGATCGCTCTTTTCAAGCTATTTAATGCGAAAAATCAAGTTTTCTAGTGTTTTCACGACACCACAGTGCGTTTGATATCCAGAACCGGCGACATCTAGATTTTCGTGAGATTTCAACCTGAGATATGCATTTTCGTCGATAATCTAGGTGAGTCTTCTGTCAGTAGTATGCAGAATCATCGGGACCCCTCTTTTCGAGCTATTTAATGCGAGAAACACGTTATCTGTTGTTTTCACCACTCCGCAGTGCGTTTGATATGCAGAACCGGCGACATCTTGATTTTCGTGAGATTTCAACCTGAGATATGCATTTTCTACGATAATCTTGCTGAGACTTCCGTCAGAAGTATGCAGAATCTTCGAGATCGCTCTTTTCGAGCTATTTAATGCGAGAAACACGTTGTCTGGTAGTTTTCACGACTCCACAGTGCGTTTGATATGCAGAACCGGCGACATCTTAATTTTCGTGATGTTTCAAGCTGAGATATGGATTTTCTGCGATAACCTTGGTGAGACTTCAGTCAGAGGTATGCAGAATCATCTAGATCGCTCTTTTCAAGCTATTTAATGCGAAAAAACAAGTTTTCTAGTGTTTTCAACATTCCACAGTGCGTTTGATATGCAGAACCGGCGACATCTTGGATTTCGTCGGGTTTCAAGCTGAGATATGCATTTTCTACGATAATCTTGGTGAGACTTCTGTCAGAAGTATGCAGAATCTTCGAGATCGCTCTTTTCGAGCTACTTAATGCGAGAAACACGATAACTGGTGTTTTCACCAATCCACAGTGCGTTTGATATGCAGAACCGGCGATATCTTGATTTTCGTGTTGTTTCCAGCTGAGATATGCATTTTCTGCGATAATCTTGGTGAGTCTTCTGTCAGTAGTATGCAGAATCATCGGGACCCCTCTTTTCGAGCTATTTAATGCGAGAAACACGTTATCTGTTGTTTTCACCACTCCGCAGTGCGTTTGATATGCAGAACCGGCGTCATCTTGATTTTCGTGAGATTTCAACCTGAGATATGCATTTTCAACGATAATCTTGGTGAGACTTCCGTCAGATGTATGCAGAATCTTCGAGAACGCTCTTTTCGAGCTACATAATGCGAGAAACACGTTATCTGGTGTTTTCACCACTCCACAGTGCGTTTGATATGCAGAACCAGCGACATCTTGACTTTCGTCGGGTATCAAGCTGAGATATGCATTTTCAACGATAATCTTGGTGAGGCTTCTGTCAGAAGTATGCAGAATCATCGGGATCGCTCTTTTCGAGCTATTTAATGCGAGAAACACGTTGTCTGGTTGTTTTCACGACTCCACAGTGCGTTTGATATGCAGAACCGGCGACATCTTAATTTTCGTGATGTTTCAAGCTGAGATATGGATTTTCTGCGCTAATCTTGGTGAGTCTTCTGTCAGAAGTATGCAGAATCATCTAAATCGCTCTTTTCGAGCTATTTAATGCGAGAAACACGTTTTCTGGTGTATTCACCAATCCACAGTGCGTTTGACATGCAGAACCGGCGAAATCTTGCTTTTCGTGGGTTTTCAAGCTGAGATATGCATTTTCTGCGATAATCTTGGTGAGTCTTCTGTCAGTAGTATGCAGAATCATCGGGACCCCTCTTTTCGAGCTATTTAATGCGAGAAACACGTTATCTGTTGTTTTCACCACTCCGCAGTGCGTTTGATATGCAGAACCGGCGACATCTTGATTTTCGTGAGATTTCAACCTGAGATATGCATTTTCTACGATAATCTTGCTGAGACTTCCGTCAGAAGTATGCAGAATCTTCGAGATCGCTCTTTTCGAGCTATTTAATGCGAGAAACACGTTGTCTGGTAGTTTTCACGACTCCACAGTGCGTTTGATATGCAGAACCGGCGACATCTTAATTTTCGTGATGTTTCAAGCTGAGATATGGATTTTCTGCGATAACCTTGGTGAGACTTCAGTCAGAGGTATGCAGAATCATCTAGATCGCTCTTTTCAAGCTATTTAATGCGAAAAAACAAGTTTTCTAGTGTTTTCAACATTCCACAGTGCGTTTGATATGCAGAACCGGCGACATCTTGGATTTCGTCGGGTTTCAAGCTGAGATATGCATTTTCTACGATAATCTTGGTGAGACTTCTGTCAGAAGTATGCAGAATCTTCGAGATCGCTCTTTTCGAGCTACTTAATGCGAGAAACACGATAACTGGTGTTTTCACCAATCCACAGTGCGTTTGATATGCAGAACCGGCGATATCTTGATTTTCGTGTTGTTTCCAGCTGAGATATGCATTTTCTGCGATAATCTTGGTGAGTCTTCTGTCAGTAGTATGCAGAATCATCGGGACCCCTCTTTTCGAGCTATTTAATGCGAGAAACACGTTATCTGTTGTTTTCACCACTCCGCAGTGCGTTTGATATGCAGAACCGGCGTCATCTTGATTTTCGTGAGATTTCAACCTGAGATATGCATTTTCAACGATAATCTTGGTGAGACTTCCGTCAGATGTATGCAGAATCTTCGAGAACGCTCTTTTCGAGCTACATAATGCGAGAAACACGTTATCTGGTGTTTTCACCACTCCACAGTGCGTTTGATATGCAGAACCAGCGACATCTTGACTTTCGTCGGGTATCAAGCTGAGATATGCATTTTCAACGATAATCTTGGTGAGGCTTCTGTCAGAAGTATGCAGAATCATCGGGATCGCTCTTTTCGAGCTATTTAATGCGAGAAACACGTTGTCTGGTTGTTTTCACGACTCCACAGTGCGTTTGATATGCAGAACCGGCGACATCTTAATTTTCGTGATGTTTCAAGCTGAGATATGCATTTTCTACGATAATCTTGGTGAGACTTCTGTCAGAAGTATGCAGAATCTTCGAGATCGCTCTTTTCGAGCTATTTAATGCGAGAAACACGTTTTCTGGTGTATTCACCAATCCACAGTGCGTTTGACATGCAGAACCGGCGAAATCTTGCTTTTCGTGGGTTTTCAAGCTGAGATATGCATTTTCTGCGATAATCTTGGTGAGACTTCTGTCAGAAGTATGCAGAATCTTCGAGAACGCTCTTTTCGAGCTACATAATGCGAGAAACACGTTATCTGGTGTTTTCACCACTCCACAGTGCGTTTGATATGCAGAACCGGAGATAACTTGGTTTTCGTGAGGTTTCAAGCTGAGATATGCATTTTCTGCGATAATCTTGGTGAGTCTTCTGTCAGAAGTATGCAGAATCATCTAGATCGCTCTTTTCGAGCTATTTAATGCGAGAAACACGTTTTCTGGTGTATTCGCCACTCCACAGTACGTTTGACATGCAGAACCGGCGATATCATGGTTTCGGTCGGGTTTCATACTGAGATATGCATTTTCTACGATAATCTTGGTGAGACTTCTGTCACAAGTATGCAGAATCTTCGAGAACGCTCTTTTCGAGCTACTTAATGCGAGAAACACGTTTTCGGGTGTTTTCACCACTCCACAGTACGTTTGATGTGCAGAACCGGAGATAACTTGGTTTTCGTGAGGTTTCAAGCTGAGATATGCATTTTCAACGATAATCTTGGTGAGACTTCTGTCAGAAGTATGCAGAATCATCGGGATCGCTCTTTTCGAGCTATTTAATGCGAGAAACACGTTGTCTGGTTGTTTTCAACATTCCACAGTGCGTTTGATATGCAGAACCGGCGACATCTTGGATTTCGTCGGGTTTCAAGCTGAGATATGCATTTTCTACGATAATCTTAGTGAGACTTCTGTCAGAAGTATGCAGAATCTTAGAGATCGCTCTTTTCGAGCTATTTAATGCGAGAAACACGTTGTCTGGTTGTTTTCACGACACCACAGTGCGTTTGATATGCAGAACCGGCGACATCTTGATTTTCGTGATGTTTTCCAGCTGAGATATGGATTTTCTGCGATAATCTTGGTGAGGCTTCAGTCAGAAGTATGCAGAATCATCTAGATCGCTCTTTTCAAGCTATTTAATGCGAAAAAACAAGTTTTCGGGTGTTTTCAACATTCCACAGTGCGTTTGATATGCAGAACCGGCGACATCTTGGATTTCGT